>CAXDIV010000240.1:108669-176303 GCA_963989385.1 Ctena decussata | reverse complement strand
TAAGTTATAATGTTATACCGTAATGACCCTCAATATTCAGACAGACAAGTCTGAAAAAACATTGTAGACACATAGACTCCTTCAGGAGCAGTATGATCAGGGTCTACAACGTTTGCCATTCACTAAGCATCATTTGGATTCATTAATATGTAAAATCCACTTTTCGAACAATAACTGTCCTACTTTTGGGTGTCCGAAATTTTTGGGTAATTACAGATATAATTAAACGAAGAAAAAAAGAGGAAGACTGCATTTTCAATATTTCACAATTTGTTTGTGCTTTTCGTATCACTATGGGAAAACAGTGAAACTGCTGAACTTTAATACCAATTAAGTGTTGTACAGAAACATAGAGCAGCAAAATTGTTCATAGCATCAGTCTGACTGGCAACAAAGCTTATTTTTGTTATGAAATTAGTTTTTTAACTCACCTGTACAAACAAGAAGGGCAGTTGTCAGTTACTGGCGAAAGTATGTGCACTTAGTACTGGTTAACCGCTTAGGAGGTCTAAGCCTGCCCAGGAATAGTGTGGTTAGGTTAACTGACCATCCCGACATGACCATAGTTGTTTACCGTGGAGGTCAAGCAACAAATCAATCAATCACCTGTACAAAAGTACAGAGAGCTATTATTGTCACTTGGACATTGGCCTGGGCGTAGGCGTCACGCTTTAAAATTTTACGTTAAATTTTTTTTATGTAATGGGCAAGGCACTGCAGGCGAGCTATCCTGTAGAGGACAGGTTTTGTTTTGTAGTAGCAGTCTATAATGGCAATTTCAATTTAACAGCAAGATCTTGAGAATTAATGTTACAAGTATAAAGAGGGTCAGCTGTAAAAATAAATAAAAGTTTGTATATCTTTGCAGGCTTATACTGTGATTTTTATTTTACCATGGACAAGACTGAAGGAGAGGCTGAACCTTCCTTGTAAGTTGAACAGAAAAATACTATCCTGACCCTAAAGATTGGGACAGAAATTCTTGGGGAATAGTGTTAACCCAGGTTGGACTGCTTCAGGATAAGCAGTCTGACCTGGGTTAACCAGGCCCCGAGGTTATAAAACTTGAGTACATTCTCAAACTCAAAATAAAGCACACTGATTGGCTGCTTCCGAGCATGTGCTCGGAAAGAGCCAGTCAGTGTGCTTTTTTGAGTTGGAGATTATTCTCAAGTTCTAAAACCTCGAACCCAGCCTTCAGCCGCCCCATAGTACAAAGAGAGCAATTGTAATGCGCCAGGCATCAACATTTCGCACCAATACTGATGTTGAAAGCTTATGTCAATTTTTATAAGAGCTAACATTTACATTTGGCGAGTGATTGGTACTGGTTTTAAGTTTTACTTAGTTTTATCCCAGCCCTAGGGGTGACCCAGAGATCAAAGACATGACGTTTCCTAATTATCATCATCCTCTTACTCATTTGTCTGTCTGCCCAATATACCATCATTTATATTTGCTGTTAATTACATGTACTGAAAATCAAGAAATATTTGTAAAAGTTAGCATAGTTTTGCAAAAATAAAATTGTCGCAAAATAGTTTTGGCTTTTATAGATGCAAAGAACTATTGTGAGGTTAGCAGTTTCTAAACTTTGCAACTGTTTGTTTTAACCGAGTTTCACAAAATAAACATTTTGCAAAAATTTCTCTGTTTATGGTAAACCACTCATCTGTTTCAGCTAAGAAATCCTTCTACTACTATGCTTTGTTTCTTGCCGTGTTGAATTTATGTCAAGCCATTGGAAGTGGTCTTCTGTATACAGGAACTCTCAATGGATTATGGTCAGTATACCACATTATTCAGGTTGGGAGAATGTAATAAGAGCAGAGACTTTAACCTATCTTTATCACATGATGTCGCATCTGAGAGTGTAATAAAGCTGTGCATTAAAAACGATAATCCACTAGTGGATTAAATATGCAAATTAGGTCGTAACGTCATGGGTTGACGTCCATAAAACGTCACGTTTTCTAATGGCGAAATTGTAACGTTTTGGTGCAAAATTTGCTAATAAAATGTGATTTTAGTGTCATATGATAAATAGAATCTTGCATTTGTGCTCTTGTTTTATTGAATTTATTAAACTCGTTGGTGAAAACGATAAGATGCTCGGCATAGCCTCGCATCTTATCCTTTTCCCCAACTCGTTTAATAAATTCAATTATACATGAGCACTAATGTAAGATCCTCTATATTTTACTATAAGACAGGGTTTTCCCTTTCCAAAATTATCCCAGATATTTAAATCAGTGTAATTCAGCTGGGAGATGGTTTTTTGTCCCTCAAAATAATCCCCAAAATCTAGATCTGTCTTTCCAAAACAATCCAAAATGTATAGATCCAGCTTTCGCAACTTTCCAAAACAGTTTCTGAAATCTAGATATGTCTTGCAAGATGCATCTAGATTTTTATACCCCACCACACATTAGTGGCGGGGTATTATCTTTTCACGTTGGCCATCCGTGTGTCCGTCCGTAGTACGTACATCCGTCTGCACTTCGTGTCCGTTCGATAACTTAAGTATTTATCTCTAGATTTCCTTCAAATTTTGCTTATGAGTTTGCACCAAGAATGTCTCGCTTGGGATTGTTAATGGGCAAATTTCCATAATTTCAGAGAGAGTCAATGTACAAAAAATGGTTTCTGGCCTCTAGTTCCTTTACTACTTGGAGTATCATGATGAAACTTCTCGGACATGATGGAAGTAACAAAAGATTTGAATGAGCACAGAAATTATATCATTGGGGGTTATCTGCCCCTGCCCTAGGGTTATATACATGTATAAAATCATGAAAAATTCCATATAAAATCAGAGTTTGAAGCGATTTTTCTGAAACTTATTTTATAACCCGCCACACGTGCGGCAGGGTATAATGTTTTCACGTTGGTCGTTCATGTGTCTGTCCATCCATAGTACGTACATCCGTCTGTCCGTCTGTCTGTCCGTACTTCGTTTCCGTTCGTTAAGTATTTATCACCGGATTTCCTTCAAATTTTGCGTATGCATTTGCACCAAGAATGTCTCGCTTGGGATTGTTAATGGGCAAATTTCCATAATTTCTGACATAGTTATGGCACTTGTCAATGTACATAAAAATGGTTTCTGGCCTCTAGTTCCTTTACTACTTGGACTATCATGATGAAACTTCACAAACATGATTGAAGTAACGAAAGCTTTGTATGAGCACAGAAATTATATCATTGGGGGTTATCTGCCCCTGCCCTAGGGTTATATACATGTATAAAATCATGAAAAATTCCAGATAAAATCAGAGCTTGAAGTGATTTTTCTGAAACTTGCAGCAAATGATCAGAGTGATGAAAGTCTCCAGTGATGCTCAAATTTACCCTATGGGAGTTATCTTGCCTTTCCCCCGGGCTAGATACATGCACAAAATGATGATAAAATCTATATAAATCCATGTGAAACAGATTCAGAAATTTACATCTGATGCTAGAAGTAATAAAAGCTTCTTGTGGTGATTAAAATTTGACCCTTTCCCATAGCCAAATGTTTAAAATCACTAAAATTGCATTTGATTGGAGTGGTAAGTGATTTATCGGAAGCTTATTGTAAGTGATCAGAGTAATGAAGTGTCCTGTCATGACAAAGACTTTTATCCATGTTCAGTGGGGTTAGGCTCCCCTGCCCTGGGGTTACACAGAGAAAAAATAATCTCGAAATATGGGTGTGTGAAAATGGTTTGCAGTGGCGGGGTATCACACAGTTGCTTTTATTTGTATGATAATTTGGAAGGGAAAAGCCAGTCTTTACCAAATTAATAAGCAAGTCTTATTAAAATAATTTGAGAATAAATTATCAGTTTCAGAAAGATTTTCATTTTGATTATGCAGATTATTCTAAATATTACTTTAACAAGGGTTGCATGGCCTGCTCAGGCTAGAAGGTGTAGCATATTCTTGCATAAAACCCTTTGCATATGGCTATAAAAATGCCATTCATTTATAAAAGTGAAATCATGCATTGACACTTGAATTCATGTGCTATTTGAACATCATTTTAGACTTGCTTATACTGGCCCGGCCGTAATTTGTTTACATGAAGTTACCTAATGTTTTTATTCTTTTATGCCAATATAGTTATGTACTTCTGTTAACATGATAGCCGTTCTTTGTTCATAGAATGATGTCAGGATATACAAGGCATTATGAATAACAACTTACCGTAATCGCCCCATTTACCGCACGGTGCGCTTAACTTTTTCAAAATTGCAACAAAAAGGTGTGGTTAAAAATGTTTCTAATAACCGCACACTCAGAATGAAAAAAACAACAACAAACGAACAGTCGAAATAGTCGGCAATACTGATCGGGGTGTTCGAAGTGTCATGAAAATATTTTGTGTTCGAACTATTTGAATTGCCAGTTTCCGGGAGAAAAACGATCTCATGTCAAGTCGCAAATTATATCTCATACCTCTCAGTATTAAATATGTCCTCATTATGCATGTATTTCATTCTTTTCATCCTTTTTCAATATTCCAAATAAAATATCCCGAAAGAAAGGAAAGTATTTCAACGCATTTACGATGACCTAATATGTGATTGTTTAAACACGTCAGGTAAGTTTGTCAGTGCTCTGGCTAGCGGTCTGCTTTAAATTCACGGGCTTCTATAAATAACACACACATTCTAATTCTGGAAGATGCGGTCCTTTTGATCTTCCCTGTTTCTGTCTGTCCTATGTTACGTCCAAGGGTGCAGAAACATTGGCAATGTGTCATGAGAAAGGTACCGTATTACATGTGCAAACAGCAAAGCCGTAGACCAGTCTGCGCATCTTAAAACAATTAATTTGCAAACTATCGACAAATCCTGGAGATTTGTTAGACTGGTCAATGTTCGCAAATGCACTTTATGATGCGGGCGTTTGCTGATCGGAAGTGTCAGGCCCACGGGCCAGTTATGCCAATGATAAACCTATCCTATGGCTACCGTGAACTTTGTTTAAATGCACATACCATGCATATGTGCCGGCTGGTCGCTTCGTTCAGTTTGCGCGCATGTATTCAGATTGATTTTGTCAGGAAACAAGAGTTTGTCGTTATGACAATTTATTTCTTTTGCAACCCGGGTTTCTCATCTGTCGTTCATGTATCTTTCCAAAACGCACTTTGGCGCACGTGCACATTATCGCTATATATGACAAGATTGCTCTTGAGAAATGGCGCCTTTTCGCATGTACGAAAGGCAAAGAATCAGTTCAGACTGCGTACCCCCGCAACCTCATAACTTCGTAAGCTCGATCCTTCGCGGGTCAACATGTACATTCCCATTGTTGATGCAGACAGAGAATACGTTAATCAGACTGCGCAGATGTGTAAGCTGATCCGAGTCCGCTGTTCGCACTCGGACACTTCATAACACTTCAGCCAACTTCGTAAATATCGGCGAGGATGCCCGATTGACATTTAGACCGATGGGGTTGCTCTCTTCGCACATTGCGTCGGGAAAACAAAACTAAAAACACTGTCGCTGTTGAAACAGTAATGGTAAGTTGAACTTGATGCGTTTTGTGAGTTTCAATAGGAAAAAGCAGTGTGCGCTTGTGCATTTTTTTCGGAAATGGCCCTGGTGTGCGGTTATAGGGGCATGTGCGGTAAATGGGGCGATTACGGTATGTGATTTTCCAGGCATTTTCACCAAGCTTTTCATTGGAATCATATCCTGAAACGCAAGTATAGAGATACTACATGTTTGTTTTATTGCATCACCATTTGCTGGGCCCCTTGAAGAAGTCCAAAACGTGGCTAAAGCCTTGTGTTCAGAGAACTTCATTGTGCCTAGCAAATGTTAATGCATTAAACGAATTGTATAATCCCTATACTATTGCATACTGGTGCATCTATGGAGATATCACAATGCTTTAATCATGACGAGAAAAATCAGATGATGCCATGATAGCATTATAAAGTGGGGATGACATGGTGCCATCATTTTGACATTATGATATTGATGTTGTGATGATGGTATTATGACATCAAATATAGCTGCTGGGGTATGCTATGCATTCTGTGAGATAGCTTTTCATTTGAAGCCTCTGTAATGTCTATGCAAGTGATGTAGATTCTTTTTTGACTGCTAAGCATTCTTGCTGCTATCTTTTGACCAAATTTTCCTGTTTGTTAGGGGGAAAATGTTTTTCATATGGCACTGATACTCATGATTTATATTTCAGTGTTGTTGATGCTACTACCTATATCTATTTCACATGTTTTCACCCACTTGTATATGGCACATTTCTGAGAGAGTTCTTCAAGTAAGTATACATGTAAATCACTCAGGATAATTCCCCTCTAGCCTTAAGCTCCTCTTTATGAACATGAAGCCCTGGGGCCGTATTCATAAAACGACTTAAGTGGTTGCTATGCTGTTGCTAAGGCTAAATTTCCTTGAAGGAGATTCCCTACAACTATGAAATTTGCTCTGGAGGAACAGTCTTACAAAGACTGTTCCTCCAGACCAAATTTCATATTTGAAGGGAATCTCCTTTATAAATATTTAGCCTTAGCAACTGCATAGCAACGACTTAAGTGGCTTTATGAATACGGCCCCTGGACAGTCTGGTAGTTCTGTGGGTTAGATGTTGGCCTGCTAAGCTAGCAATCAAGGTTCAGCTTCCTCTGAGGTGGACTTCTTTTCAGTGGTTAATGGGTTCCATCGCACATTGACTCAGTATGACTGAAATATTGTGAAAGGGCCAAGTCATCTGTTTATATGTATGAAAGTTCAGGCTTTACTCACTATGGCATCTGCATCAGTGACAGCATTCCACTTTGCATTTAAGCTGTGGTTAAAGTTTTTATGTGATTGGCAAGGCCCTGTCAGGTGAGCTATCCTATACACAGACAGTTTATGTTCTCACTTTCTAAGGCCTCAGTATGTCTGGCTGGCTATAGATTGGCTGTCTGTGTCTTGTTTCCACCCATAATTGTATAGCAGATTTTGTTGTGATGCACTGTCTTTGTCCCAAGAAGCCAGATGTATAACCTGCCAGAAGTACAGCCTGAGCAAACACTGCAGCTCCTGACCAAACTGCTCATGAGGAGCAGTCTGATCAGGGTCTGCATTGTATGTCAACTATCTGATATTTCATCCATAAACAGAATGGATTGATTTGTCCATTTTTCAAGACTGAGGAGTTGATATGGACTTACGTGTTGTTTTATATGCCATTTTGTTTATTAGCCAAAGATATAAGCCAAATCTTTAGACTTACTAATTGCCCTTTCACAAAACAAATGCTGAGGAATCTCAAGATCTCCATCTGTTTGTTTGTTTCAGAAATGCCCAACCGAGTATATTATTTTCCTATAAATACCAACAAGACGAGGCAACAGAAGAAGACACAGTGAGCCTCCCTTATCAGGCATCAGGAGAAAAACAACGTGACAGCATGGACAATATCAGTGAGAGTGGCAGTTATAATAGTACACACTTTGATAAACACCCCACACTCGTCCCTGGTAGTCTGAACTCTGATTATACTCCAGGAGCTATAAATAGAAATGATTTTTATAATAACCCAAAAGCGTGATATTATAAAAGTGTGTTTTTGTTGAACTGATTGAGAAACTCACAAATTATTGAAGTTATAGATGCTAATAGTTCCAGGGCTGTTAGAAATGGGGTGTATAAAACGTCAACATAACACTTACAAGGAGGTTTGATCACCTGAGATTTGAGATGAAAAGTGGAATTATTTCTTTAGCATATTTTTCTTTTCCAGAAATTTTCATAACAAATTCCAACATCATCTTAATTACAGTCTTTACCTGTACAAACCCCTGCAGATTCACTGTATGGAAAAGTGTTGTTTGCTGCATACCCATAAGTGCGTATATATTTGGACACCTAAAAATAATGAATTTTCCATTTGGGACAAATGGAAAATTAATTATTTCAGGTGTTCCAATACTGAAACAAATTAGGGTAAACCATGCCCATGCAGCAGTCAGAAGGGGTTGTGTATATGAAGCTTACAAAAGGTCATTCTCATCACTTGTAGTTTTGCTTTCCGTAACTATCATTTCTGTGGTATCATTTTTGTGAGTTTTGATTTTTCTACTAAGTAAACTGAGGTTAAAGGCCTCACTGTCGTCACAGTGGAGTAAGAAGATAAACATTTATTAACATTTAAAAGTGGTAGAAGTGTCATTTAAAAGGAAAGTGGAATGCTTGATTTGCATGAAATGTACAGGTTTTAATCCATGTTTTTTCTGGTTCTCCAATGCATATGAGCCGCGACACGAGAAAACCAACAAAGTGGTTGTGCGCCCAGTGCAGACTCAGATCAGCCTGGGCATCTGCCCAGTCTGAGCAAAGTATTCACTAAGTGCTTAAAGGGTAGCTAAGGGTCTAAGCTTCCTTCATGCGGACAGCGAAGACTCTGATCAGACTGGGCGGATGCCCAGGCTGATCTGAGTCTGCGCTGGGCGCACACTCACTTTGTTGGTTTTCTCGCGTCGCGGCTCATAATTATGTGAACAAAAGTGAGATTATGAAATGCTTCTTTTGTCCTGAACATCATATTTTACCTTAATCTAATGCAGTACTCCAGATAAGAAGGCGTAACAGGGATAATATAGGGGTAATTTTCCATTTTTATCAATAAAACCATATGTTGTGACCCCTCATTAGAACCGTCTCACTGAGACGGTTCAAATAAGGGGTCACATCATATGTTTTCATAGAGAAATAAAATTTATCTTCAAATTATCCTCAGTACCCCACCTTATCTGGAGCTCTGTATAAGTTTCTAATATTGAAAGTATTAATTTTGGTTGTTGTCAAAAGTGACCAAAATAGTTTTCTGATACTTAGGGTCATGTCAAGTAAATTCGGACAGCATGTATATTCGGACAGTGACATTGTTTCCTTTATATGTCAGTTGTTTGGAATTAAAACAAAATTAACTGGGCAAACAGTGAAAATCCTGATGAGACGGCTCATGATGAGCCATGTCATCTGGATTTTTACTGTTTGCAATGGTATGTCCGAATTTACCCTCTGTCCAAAGTTATTCGACTTTACCCTACTATCAGACAAGGGTGTTTTATTCAGCAAAGCTGGCCAATTACAGTCATGTACAGTGACAAAATATAGTTTAAGCTTGCAGTGATATCAGAATGAAATAATATCAGAACTTACAGCACTTACAGCACTGGGAGATTAGGGGGCTTTTAACTTACTGAAAAATCTGTTTAATGGTATTATATTGTATACTGTGAGTTATATTTCCTTTATAAAAATTGGTGTGCAATAATTTATTGATGCAAGTGAAAAATTATTGTTGTTAAATAACACTTTATTTGTATATTTTTATATGGCTGAGTCAGAGTTCCAGATTTGATGGGCGCTTTGATCAATTGATCAAAACTTCTTGGAAAAAGTTTTCATAAAAACAAAAGATAAAACATAAGCTGTGGCCCTTTATTAGAACATCATTCTGGCAGTTCTAATGAGGACTCAAACCTTATATTTTACACAGAGAATGAACTTAAATTCTAAGGTGAATTGGTACATGTCCATGTTTTTTCGCCATTTTTGCAAAGAGAAGCAACTTTTGTGACTTGCTGTTTGCTGCCATGGACGACGAAGCCCCTCCACAATGGGATCAACTCTTAAAGGAAAGAACTGGCTTCTAAGACCCCCATTAAGAAGGGAGATATAAAAGGAAATTATCAAGATGCTTCCCCTGAAAGTATATCCATTCACCTTAATTATTCCTATAAGCGTCATTATCTGGAGCTCTGTTCAGAGTGTGTATGTATAATGTTAATGTTTAATTGTTCCATTTTTGTATTCCTAAAAGCTTTAATAAGATGTTCATTTCTTATGCATTTGATCTCTTCTTGTTTCTTTTGTTGTTTGTTGTATGCTTCAGCCCTCAAAAACTGCAAGGCCCACTGTTCATAGTATCAGTGGCTCACCAAAGTGGCTATGATTCATTAAGTTTTGTAGCACACATACAATTAGTTTTTTGAAAACAAAAGATGAAACAACAACAAAACTTTAGAAGCTTTTGTATTCACCATTTGCAGCAATGTCAGTGTTGCAAACAATATGCTCGAAAATATACTCAACCGAATTAAAAACGCAACACCTAATTTTTCCAATATTTCATAGCTCACGTCATAAGCAGATCATTTTCAGTTTAATTTCTTAACTCAACATGGATCAATGTTTACTGTCCCAGAAATACAGTTCTGTTGATGAAATGGTTCACGCTTGATAGAGCATTACCGATAGCTACCCGATTTTCAAAAGTCTCAATTAGGGATATGTCTGCAAAGGCGCTTAAAATGTTGCATACTTATGTAAGCCTGGGGTTGGAAGCCAAACATTTTCATTACCACCCATCAATGGTTTTTAGACTTGTAGAAAGAGTTTGACGCACTTGGGAGACCAGAGATTATCTAAGACCCGGCGTTGGATGTGACGTATACATCCTGTCTCTCGATAGTTCTGCCTTTTTTTGAGACTTTCGAAAATCGGGTAGCTATCTGTAATGCTCTCTCAAGCGTGAACAATTTCATAAACAAAACTGAATTTCTGGAACAGTAAACATTAATCCCTTTTGACTTAAGAAGTTAAACTGAAAATGATCTGATTACGACATGAGCTATGGAATATTGGATAAATTAAGTTTTGCGTTTTTATTTCGGTTGAGTATACAAAGTTTCCTTAACTAATGGCATTTAAGTTTTGAACATATGGGCCCAGAAGTGGGTTTAAATACAGTAATGCTAATGTCTTTGAAAATGGTATTCAGTATTGATATTTTGGGCATCATTGGAGTTTTGGGGCCTCAATCATGTACAAACCTGTTTTCAGTTTAATAGTGAGTGTTTGAATTTGCTGTAACAACTCCAGGGCATCTGAACATTCACCCAGCTAATTTCTTTTGGAGACTTTGCCATTTTAAAGGAGAATTTCTGTATTTTCATGTTTTCTTCACCATTTTGCAAAGGAAAACAACTTTTGTGACTTATTTGCTTCTGTGGGAAACAGACATCTCTTAAATGATTTCTACTCTTAAAGATAAGAATTTGCTGCATGAAAGAACTTTCTCCTTTATGAGCAAATTCTTCCTTCTTTGAGCTGATCCCCATTGAGAAGGGAGGCAGAAATGAAAATATCAGAGTTACTTCCCTTGAAAATGTACCCATTCACCTAAATTTTTACAAGTCTTCATTTCGGGTCAGATATTATTTACCATAATGTGGACAAGTATTGGGACACCTGAAATAATTAATTTTCCATTTGTTCCAAATGGAAAGTTAAATATTTTAGATGGCCCAAAATTGAGGCACATTACAGTAACTGTTTATTGCATGGCAAAAAGAACAGTTTCTGATCAGACTCACTGCCCCAAGAAATTTCTAAAAGCTGTCTGATCTGTATGTACTATGTTCAGATGTAACTGTTCTAATACCGTACTTTAAGTTTTACAGTGACCGTTATATATGAAAATAAAGTTTGAAAGCTTTTTAATTTTGTATTTTTTGTGTGATAATCCTTTGAGTATCCTACAAAAAAAAAAAAGATGCTGTGTAAATCCATTTCTTACATTAATTTAGATTTCTATATTTTACTGGTAGAACATAAATGCCACTTTGACCTAAATTCCTTCATAATAGCACTGTGAACATCATTGAAGGAAATCAGATAACCAATATTTCAAATAAAGCCGGGCCGCGTAGCCCAGTCGCTAGCGCATCTGACTCAAGAGCCAGATACCCTGTCCGGCCACATACTTTCGTTTCTGCTTCCGCTGATTCAAGAAGGGCAGGTTACTGGCGAAAGTATGTGCACTTAGTACTGGGTAACCGCTTAGGAGGTCTAAGCCTGTCCAGGAATAGTGTGGTTAGGTTAACTGACCGTCCCAACATGACCATAGCTGTTTACCGTGGACGTAAAGCAATAAAACAACAACAGCATCAAATAATTAAATATGAAGTGAATCACTAGGGTGATGGAGAAAACAGAATTGTAACAAAAAATGAAGTAATATGTTTGATTTTGAAGAAAATTATTATTTACAGTCATGTAAAAAAAATAGTTTTGAGAGTTCTGTTGCAGATTTGTATCAGTGTTTTCTTGGTGATTAATTCTGTGGCGTTTTCCTTGCTTTTGGACTGGGATGGTCAAGATCTGGCAATGGTCCTGGGTAACTTTCAGTCCTCCTAATTTTGGTATTAGTAGTGCAAGGGCCTACAGTGCTTGTTCTAGGTGTTGGTGGGGCTCATTTGGATATTTTTCTCTCAACTATCATCTCTTTGCTCTTCCTGTGTCTGGGGGATGACTCCGTACAGACTGAAGCACTGTCTCAAAGAGCTGTTAAACCCAAAACAATCAACCAACCCTGCTTTGAGATTGGTTATTGTCCCCCGCCTTTTCGAAGAAAAGCGGAGGGACATAGTTTTCGTCCTTCCGTCCTTCCGTCCGGCCATCCTTCCATCCGTCCGTCCTTCCATCTTTCCGTCTCCCTAAAGTAGTAGGTACCCTGTGTGCGCAACTCCTCCTACAGTTTTATGCCGATTCTTTCAAAACTTTACAGATGTTTTGGTCATGGTCTGAAGATATGCATGTGGTTTGGATATAATCCTGAGATTATTTTTTGTCACTTTTTCCACCAGTTGAACTTAGTCATTTTTTAGGCGTTTTTACTATCAAAGTGACTAGATAGTGGGTACCTTGTGTGTGCAACTCCTCCTACAGTTTTATGCCTATGCCTTTGAAACTTCACAGGTGTTTTGATCATGGTCTGAAGATAGGCATGTGGTTTGGATATAATCCTCACATTATTTTTTGTCACTTTTTCCACCAGTTGAACTTAGTCAGTTTTTAGGCATATTTACTATCCTAGTGACTAGATAGTGGATACCTTGTGTGCGCAACTCCTCCTACAGTTTTATGCCGATTCCGTTGAAACTTCACACATATTTTGGTCATGGTCTGAAGATAGGCATGTGGTTTGGATATAATCCTCACATTATTTTTTATCACTGTTTTCGCAAATTGAACTTAGCCATTTTTCATACATTTTTACTATCAAAGTGACTAGATAGTGGGTACCTTGTGTGTGCAACTCCTCCAACAGTTTTATGCCTATGCCTTTGAAACTTCACAGGTGTTTTGATCATGGTCTGAAGATATGCATGTGGTTTGGATATAATCCTCACATTATTTTTTTATTACTTTTTTCACATTTTTTACTTAGCTGCTTTTTCAGCTCAAACACTAAGTGTATATACAGTGGAGACCTAGTTTCCAAGGCGGGGGACATAAATTCGTCGAATTTGCTTGTCTAATTAAGAGTTTTATTCATGCTTTGCACTGTCCCTGCCATTACAGTATCTTACCTTGGTGCTGCTCAAGACTCCACCCACATACTCTGACAACCTACCATGGAGCAAGTATGACCGAATATAGCCACGATACTATGGTGTTAAAGATATTGCTGAGAGATGCTTATTAGTATTTACTGGTACTCAGGGACTGCGGCTTCGCTAAACAAGCATACCTTGACCAAGAACGACTGGAAGAACTTCTAAGTCGACAGGAGCCCCTGTAACTCAGTAGGTTAAGCGCTGGCGTGCGCCGATTTGCGATCCTCTTTCCAACCGCAATCGGGGGTTTCATTGCAAACATCCTTCCATTATCCCCCTACGATCGTCCTGACATGACTGAATACTATTAAAAAGGACGTAAAATCGCTAGTCATCCATCCATCAAGTTGGCTAGCACCATATATGGTGATATGTTTTCAGGAAGAAGTGAAAACATTCTCTTTTTATACCCCGCCACACGTTAGTGGCGGGGTATTATGTTTTCACGTTGGCTGTCCGTGTGTCTGTCCGTCCATCTGTTGTACGTACGTCCATCCGTCTGTCCTCCGTCCGTCCGCACTTCATTTCCGTTCGATAACTCAAGTATTTATCAATGGATTTCCTTCAAATTTTGCATATGCATTTGTACTGAGAATGTCTCGCTTGGGATTATTAATGGGCAAATTTCGTTAATTTCTGACAGAGTTATGGCACTTGTCATTGTACAAAAAATGGTTTCTGGCATCTAGTTCCTTTACTACTTGGAGTATCATGATGAAACTTCTCAAACATGATCGAAGTAACAAAAGCTTTTTATGAGCACAGAAATTTTATCATCGAGGGTTATCTGCCCCTGCCCTGGGACTATATACATTATAAAATCACGAAAAATTCCATCTAAAATCAGAGTTTGAAGCAATTTTTCTGAAACTTTCAGCAAATGATCAGAGTGATGAAAGCCTCCAGTGATGCTCAAATTTACCCTATGGGAGTTATCTCCCCCTGCCCCCGGCTATATACATGCATAAATCTGGAAAAAAGGTTTGCAGTGGCGGGGTATCACGCAGTCGTTTGCGATGCTTTTATTTTATTTATGAAACTGGCAGGTATTCTCACGGGTGTTAGTTTCAATATCAATAATATTTTGAGTCACGGTATATGATGGGTGTCGCGGGAAATTAAAGAGCGTACTACCAATACTGCAACAAATCTGCTCATTTACGCAACCTAATCCGAGAATCTTTTGATTGACCAGATTGTGTAAGCTAGAAGGAAGGCCTCTGATCAGACTGCGCGCATGCGCAGGCTGATATGAGTCTTTCCTGTTCGCATGTTCCTTAAGATAATTTTTACGCAACGTCAGTCATCTAAATCAACTTCCTCAATAAAAGTGTGGCAAATCATTTGTGAGTAGGCAACAATAAACCTTGAATAATTTTATTTAAAGAGTCACTCAAGCATAGATAACCATGTTTTATTGAGTCCCTACTTTTATTCATACCGCACCTTAACAGATACGTAGCTGTACAAACACAAAAACAGATAAAACGCAAATAGGTCAGTTTTACTTGTATCCTGTTTTAACATTTTATTTAAATTAAGTTCTTAAAATTCCACTGTTCATACGTAGGGAATAAGGCATCATACCATTACAAGACACGGTAAGACTATTTCTTTTTCACGCAGTACTTCAAGTAGGTGTAAACTTTCTAATAATATATCAATTCTGTAGAGGCACTGTGTATTTTATGGAGTGGAGTCTTGGAGTGGAGTCTTGGAGTGGAGTGGAGTGGAGTCAAATTTTGGAGTGGAAAATATTGTTGCTCTTTCATCATAAAATGTTGCAGCCAGCATATATTTAGAAATCAAACATCTTTAAAGTGATTAACTCAAAGCCCCAGAATGCATTTCTTACTGATACCAGTCCATGTGTAAACTTATATTGTATCATGGCTTTCTGCATTTTCTTTTAAAGTAGCCCAATCATAAGGGACCGACAATTTGATATTCTGGGTGTGTGTTTGGGGGGGGGGGCGGGGGGGGGGGGGGGGGGGCGGGGGGGTGGTATTCTTGATGGGGGACAGTTTTTTTTTCTTACTGGCCTCTGGAAACAATTTCTTTTCTTTTTTTTCACCTTCAGGAAGCTAAAAAAAATTTTTCACCTTCAGGGAGCTATTTTTTTGTTTTTACAAATTAACTCGAACAATTTATACTTTTTTTTAAAGTTTTATAGGCTAAACTATCAGATCCTTCCTTAGTTGACCTTAACATCCTGTTATTTTACCCACATCAGTAATTTGTACACCTTATTTTCTCACAAAAAGAACATGGAGCTGTCTGTAACCAGGCTAAGGGCATGGTTTAGCCAGTGACAGGAGCATGTTACTATCTTCATCTATGGTACAGATACAAACATCCCTGTATGAGCTTGCCAAAAAATTAGGGCTTAAAATAGGGATATTTTGACCAAAAATTAGGGCTATTTTCACAAAGTTTTAGGGCTAACATTAGGAATTTTAAGAATTTTTTTCTAGCCGAATGATATGCCAAAACATGCTTTTATTTGCACTTTTGAAAGTTTGATAAATACATTATAAATGAATGCATGTTAATGAATAGCTAAAAGTTATATGTTAAGAAGTTAACATAGGGTGGGGGGGGGGGGGGGTCTGGGGGGCAACACCCCCCCCCCCCAAAAGACAAAGCAATTTTCCACTTTTTATTGCAATTTTAAGACATAAAACAACGGAGACAAAACTAGGGAAGATGATAAAAAAATAAGTTATTTTTTAGGAAATTTTGCCTTTCAGAGTGGCTTTGTCTCCCATAAGCTAGTGACTCGTCCGCAATTCAGTTTTAGTGAAAACAGTACTTAGGAATGCGGCAGATCAATAATACACGTATGTAGCGTCCCTAAGTGTCCGACAGCCCTAAGTGTCCGACAAAATTTATTTTTTTCTATAAATGTCAGAATAGTGAAAGAAACCATTATTTAAAGCATAATTAGTAAATATTGCTAAAAAATAATTAGTGAAAAATACTCAAAATCTAACTTAGAAAAAATTTTGTCGGACATTTAGGGACGACCCAAAGGTCCCTAAATGTCCGACAACCCTAAATGTCCGACAAGTTGAAAATCAATATAAGTGTTCGTTATTCGAGTAAAAACAATAAATATGATAGTAAAAAAGTGAACAAGATACTTTTATATAAAATAATAACACTAATAATGATAATAATAAATACAGAATGTCAGAAAATATATCAAGTTCGTTACAGAATACATATAAATAGCAGTAGAACATTTTTAAGTGTCAGGCAAAATCTTAGGGTTTCTAAAACTTCGCGAAAGTGAGCAAAACCATTATAAAATATTATAAATGCATATAAAGTAATCATTTGGTACAAATAATTCTTTAAAAATACTAATAATGTGAGCATGGTGAAAACAAAATCTGTCGGACATTTAGGGACATGTGTCCCTAAGTGTCCGACAATGCATGAATCTATTTTCAAGTGAAGTAGAAGTGATAAAACCATTCATTATCATATTCTAAAGATACATTGGTAAATTATTAACTACTTTTCTGTATTAGAATATATATCAAGAACCTTAGGGAAAAAATGCCGCAAAATGTATTTGGTACGTACAAAACTATTACCACACAACTGCTTAGATAGAGTTCCCTAAATGTCTGACAAATTCTGATTGCTTTTTGAAGTATTTTTGTTACTTTATCATCATATTCTAGTGGTTTTTCATTAACCAGTTGTTCCTAATAATTTATAATGGGTTTGGTCACTTTCCTGACAGTTTTACAGTTTTAGAAAAAACAACAAAAAAAAGACTAAGAACCTAAGGATCTTAACTAAGAATACTTATTTAGTAAGTACAGAGAATATGTTATAGGGACAGACAATGCTTAGGGATTCTAACAAAGTCAATGTAGTAAACCTTTTTGGACAATAATAATAATAATAATAATAATAATAATAATAATAATAAATACTCAAAATATAACGCCAAAAAGAAAAGCAAATTTTTGGGGGGCATTCAGGGATACCTGTCCCTAAGTGTCCGACCGGTTACGAACTTATATTAGAGGTGAGAAGCAGATGCCGTACGGATAGCGAATTGCGCCCCAGGCCAACACCCCATCCCCTCCGTCTCCTCCGCATTTGCTAGTTGTACGGGTGATACGCACGGGTAGCTTCAGCGCTACCTTAACGGGTAGAAACGGGTAGACTCGAGGCTACAGCCTCACCCCCATCCCACCCGCCAGAGAGGTCGTGTCTTCGACGGTTTCCATTCGAGTAAATACTCATAAGTGATGTCTGTGAAAAGTCTGTACAACACTGGCTGTGCGGTAACTTTCAGTCCCGGGTTTGCATATCCCGGGCCTCACTCTGTTTGCAGTTGGTGCGGGTTGTTTGGATATTTTTTTTTCATTCGTCTGTCATATCTCTTAGGGATGGTCGGGTGGTGCGATGGTGGTGTGTTCCAGTGCCGGGGCGTCCTACTGATTTGGAACGTTGTAGGGCAAGGGCCTACTGTGCTTGCAGTAGGTGCGGGTGGGGGTTGTTGGACATTTTTTCTCTCGTCTATCATTTTTCTTCTTTCTCCCTCTTTTGGGGACGGCCCGATATGGACTGAAATACTGTCTCAAAGGGCAGTTAAACCAAATCAATCAATCAATCGATCTTTCTCACGCTGTCGGGGAGACAGCTCAATATAGACTGAAATACTGTACCTTTATCACTCTTCAAACCCGTTTTATGTGAAGCGCAAGCATGTTTAATTTGTTTTAGGTGGACTAATCACGGTCATACACAACGAAGAAACGTACTGTAGTGAGAAGTTTGCAGCGACACGATAAAATATTTCATGAACAAAACGATAGTATTAAATTAGGGCATTCAATCATCTTTTTTTGTACTCAGCCTTTTTGCAAACTACTTATATCCTGTTATTCGTAATCATGATCTTTAACTATGGTGTACCAAGAGGGTCAAAAGCACCGATACGGGTCGACCCGTATTTCAGAAATACGGGTCGACCCGTATTTTTACGGGTCGACCCGTAAATTTACGGGTCGACCCGTATTTCAGATACGGGTCGACCCCTAAATTTGCGGGTCGACCCGTATATTTACGGGTCGACCCGTATAATACGGGTCGACCCGTATAATAGGGGTCGACCCGTAAAAATACGGGTCGACCCGTATATTTACGGGTCGACCCGTATTTTACGGGTCTACTTGCATTTACGGGTCGACCCGTAAATTACAAGTCGACCCGTATTTTACGGGTCGACCCGTATCTTAAATACGGGTCCACCCGTAAATATACGGGTCGACCCGTAAATATACGGGTCCACCCGTATTTCAAAAATACGGGTCGACCCGTATTATACGGGTCGACCCGTATTATAGGGGTCGACCCCTATTATACGGGTCGACCCGTATTTCTCCAAAAATAAACCGACCAATCAGAAGATGCCTTCTATCGGTTCTTCGGCACCTTTGAAATATCGCTTCAATTCATGCTGTGGAGTCGCACAACTAATACCTGTATGGTTAACTGTATATGATTTGTCGGTTTTGCTTAATATATGCTCACTGGACAAGGGTCTTCTATTATGTTTAAGTTTAACTTAAATTAATATCATTTATATATATATATATTTTTTTTTTATAATCATTTAAAACTGTTACCAAACGAGGGAAATATCTAATACCAAAACGATGCCTAGCTTACATTTAAACTGTGCGTATCCATGGTATCCGGCCAGTCCAACCTGGTTATCTTCGAGAAGTCATTTGTTTATTGCTGCTGTATACATGTATTCAGTAGCCGATTCGTATGTGTATTACAGAAGCTTTGTTAATCCACTGCTACTGTTTGCTATATGTTGTCAAGAAAAGGAAAAGTTAAATTCAAACCTTAACTTTGGACGTTCTTTCGAAGTGTTTCTGAGATATTTTGCTTAATTCTTATTGTATTTAATGCTGATACTATCTTGGTCCAATTAAAGAAGAAGATGAAGAAGAAGAAGAAAGCGTCAGCAATGATTTTATGATAAATATAGAAATAAAAAAAAAATGATAAAATATTAATGACACTAATAGAAATAACTTTTAATTATTCTCTGACAATATCAAATAAAAGAAAGAATAAAAAGAAACGGCCAGATTTCTTTTTCTAAACATTTTTCTTTCTTTTTTTATTTTCATTTTTCATTATTATTATTATTATTATCAGGAAACTTGTGCTGTTCGCCGTTTAAAGTTATGCCAGATCAAACAATCGTTATCGTAAACTACATATCTGATCCAACTTTGCTTGTGCGTATGCCGATCCGAGCATACAGTGTGACATACGTCACCATCGCCAAAATCTGTTACAAAATAAACAAAACCTGGCTTACCCATATACAATACGACACCGTCCTTTTAAAGCGGGCATCTGTTTACCTGTAAGGTATCATTTGTTTATTGCTCCTGCATATTCGTATGTGTATTACAGAAGCATATTTCACATTGTATACAACTGCTGCTGTTCGTTATCTATTCTCATTAAAACGGAAAGTTGAAATATGTACTATCTTTACTTTGGACGTCAAACGTTATTACAAAGAATTTCCTCTCTTTTTTCTTTTTTTTCTTTTTTATCTTTTTCTCTCTATTTTTTATTTATTTTATACGTCAGAGAATGTTTGGTTTAACATCAAAAGCGAACAGCATCATCAACTGTTTGTAATAATAATAATGATAAAGTAAAACAGAACGCAAGTTATATTTTTTCTTTGATAAGCCAGGGAATGTTTCGCTGTTAGTATCATTATTATTGTTATTATTTTTATCATCATTATTATTATAAAATATTATTATTATTATTATTATTACAAATGATTTTATGATTGTTATCATTGTTACATTTATCACCACATGTTCTGATCCTACATTCATATGCGCTTGCTGATCCGAGCATGCACAGGTTGCAAACGTCATCATCAGCCAAAATCCTTTCATTAAAAGAATATCTAATACATGAACGAATATCATACCCATAAAATGTGTGTCACCGGTGCAGGCGCAGTATTTATTTATCTGTGAGAAATCATTTGAGCCGTGACACGACAAAACTAACAATGTGGTTATGCGCCCAGTGCAGACTCGGATCAGCCTGGGCATCCGCCCAGTCTGATTAGAGTCTTCGCTGTCCGCATGGAGGTAACTTAGACCCTTGTCTACCCTTTAAGCGCTTAGCGATAAAATTGATCAGACTGGGCAGATGCCCAGACTGATCTGAGTCTGCGCTGGGTGCATAACCACATTGTACGTTTTGTCGTGTCACGGCTCAAAATTTTGTTTATTGCTACTGTATATTAAGCAAATATTCTCATGTGTATTACAGAAGCATATTTCACATTGGTATGCCCCTGCTGCTGTTTCTTATATCATCTCCTAAAGGTGAAATACAGACATTACTATGGAAGTGTGGGCGTTATTACGAAGTACATGTATTTCTTTATGATTTTTTTTCTTTCCTGTATTTCACTCTTTCTTTTCTTTTCTTTTATTCAAATGCAGAGACAGAAAGGCATAATTATAAAAACGCACTGCTCTATCAACGGTGCAAATTTCCAGGTTTATTTAAGGAATGAATTTCATTTTTCTGAGGTTTATCGAAGTGTAAACTACATTGGGTCACGTGCAAAGTGAATGAACCCCGATGGGGTTCATGTAAATTTCGCGTGTGACCCAGTGTAGTTTACACTTCGATAAACATCAGAAAATTAAGTTCATTGCTTATATTTACATTCATTTCAATCAAATTTTTCATGAAAAATCTTACATAAGCGCTAAAATTGAAGCTGTGAGACATGTACACGCAGCATTTCTGCTAACAGCAGAACAGCATGCATGACGTCATGAAGTCACTGACGTCCAATCAGGTTGTAGAGAGCCATTGCTCATTTTGACGTCATTGAGGTCGCATGTCTCAATGTAATTATTGGAATGTAAACTACATTACGTTCTAATGGTTTACTATAGGGCTTTTCAGTAAATACACAAAGAATGTTAATATTGAATATAAACGCAACTATATCGCATGAAGTGCGACAGACGCGCATTTCAGTGTCGCTAAACCCAAGAAGTTGGAAAGAAAGATGATGGGCAGGTCTCGGAAAGCAACGAGCAGCCCTCGCCGAGCCACACTTACTGACGCATTGCGTACACAGTAGCTGCTAACATCAGGTAAAATGCGCGTTTCGACCGCAGGCGTCCCCCACCGGGCCACCTCAACCCCTGTGTCTCATAAGACGAGAGAGACAAGGGCACCAGGTGCAGCAAGAACTTATGAAAAGCCAAAATAATCCAAAAAACAGAAGCAAAACTCCGCTAAGATTCATGTCGCTATGACAAGTCCTAGAACTGAAGAAATTAATGGAACAGGCGTCGCTAGTGGGTGCCGAACCCACAACTCCCTGCAAGAAAGGCGAACTCAATCCACTTGACCAGTCGCTCTGCTACGCTCACTGAACACAGATAAACGCTTGCAAAAGACACATTTATACACATTTAGGTAGTTCTGGTCCAGCTACTTCCCAGCGGGCACATTACATTCAAAATGACGTCACGCTGACGTCATTAAGAATGACATCGCACTGACGTCATTACGACGTGATGTGCCTGCTGGGTTAGAATAGGCCAACTGCCCCTTGTCATCAAGTGCTTTAGACTATGTGCTTGAATATTAGGTGTGCAGACTGGTCGTGGCCTGCCACACTCAGCCAGCATACCATCAAATTAAATTCTTCACAGGCACTTCGGTGGTATAAACGTCTCAACACAAACCATTACCAAAAGCACTACAACCTTGCCGTTTCGTGATGAAATATGGGATGATGTGAATATATATTGACTGGCAAAAAGTATTGGTAGCATTTTTTTAAATAAAATAAAATAAAATAAAACGGCAAATCGCTTCACAAAATACAGTTTATGTTTTCTGGTTCCCCGTTGAGCAATGCAATATAGACAGAAGCGGGACAATGAATAGGGCCCGCGCTTGTACATTGTATTTTTACCATTTTTTTAAGTTTGTGAAATCGAAAGTAGCCAACTTAAAAGACCTATTGATTTTTTCAAACAGTTCTATATGCAAACCTAAAGAATGCTCTATTTGTTTGAACAAATACCCCTCCCCCGCCCCCACGGCCCCACCCCACTTCCCCCGACTCCTAGCGCCGCCAAACTCCCAAACAGAAAAACAAAAAAGACTAATAAGTTCATACATGCGGTTCTAGCATCTATCATTTGTGGCAGTATTTTTGGGACAGACATTTGCATTTTTTTCTTCCATATTAAAACCGTACTATTATGTGTATCACAAGATGTGAGGGAGCAAATTCCATCTTGTAGCGTGATATTTTTTTTATTTATTTATTTTTTATTTATTTATTTTATTTTTTTTTTTGAAGCCATATAGATCTACTCAGGAGAAAATCCGCTATATTGGAAAAGGGTTAGGGGAAGGCTATGAAAAAAACACATCCCCGCGTAAAACTGGCTATACAGACATATTTCCGCGAATTTTACTAGGATAAGAAAAACAAGAGGCCCACGGGCCACAAAGCTCACCAGATCTCTAGCTCAAAATTGCTATCAAATTTGTATAGGCTCAAAATTGCTGCCACATTTGTACAGGCTAATACAAAATATACAACTACAAAGTCTCAGTCTGACAGTCTGTTGAGTTGATAACAAAATATATAACTATTTTCCATATATTGATTGCAGTAAATGCCATTTTTTAGTTTTCCCCATTACAAGTCAATGCAACTCTAAATTGCCATTATAAAAAAACCCATAAATTTTCAATCCCCCAGCCTAAGGATACTACAGATGAATTCTGGGCCTTATCGACCAATAGCATCTGAGGAGATAAATTTTTTTAAGTTTCTGAAAAAATCTGATCCTTTCTTTTTTCTACTTTTATTTGATATTGTCAGAGAATGAGTCATGATCATGATTATGATATTTTTATTATTGTCATTAATATCTAATTACCATTATTATTATCATCATTATTATAAAACAATTGATGTTAAACCATTGATGGCACCGTCTCCCCCTTTTTTTTTTTTTTTTTTTTCTTAATGCGCCAAGACCGTCCCAGCATGAAGTATAAATTAAAAATAAGAAAAAAATAATAATAATATCTCAGAAACAATTCGAAAGTACGTTTGAATTTCAATTTTCATTTTATTCACTATATACAGCAAACAGTGGAATACACATACAAATAGGCTACTGAATATATCATGTATATAGTGGCAATAAACAAATGACTTCTCACTTGGATAGGCCGGTTACGCACAATTTATAGGTAAGATAGGCATCGTTTTAGGATTAAATAATCACTCTTTTGGTAACAGTTTTGGATGTTGATTAAATAACAATAATTTTAAAAGTCGATATTAATTAGAGTTGAACTTAACAAATATTAGCAGATCCTTGTCTAGTGAGCATAAGTAAAGCAAAACCAACAAATCATTTGCCATATACAGTTATCCATACAGGTATTAGTTGTGCGACTCCACAGCATGAATTTAAGCGATATTTCAAAGGTGCCGAAGAACGGATAGAAGGCATCTTCTGATTGGTCAGTTTATTTTTGGAGAAATACGGGTCGACCCGTATAATACGGGTCGACCCCTATTATACGGGTCGACCCGTATTTTACGGGTCGACCCGTATTTTACGGGTCGACCCGTATCTTAAATACGGGTCGACCCGTAAATATACGGGTCGACCCGTATTATACGGGTGGACCCGTATTTTTGAAATACGGATGGACCCGTATATTTACGGGTCGACCCGTATATTTACGGGTCGACCCGTATTTAAGATACGGGTCGACCCGTAAAATACGGGTCGACTTGTAATTTACGGGTCGACCCGTAAATGCAAGTAGACCCGTAAAATACGGGTCGACCCGTAAATATACGGGTCGACCCGTATTTTTACGGGTCGACCCCTATTATACGGGTCGACCCGTATTATACGGGGCTGAAATACGGGTCGACCCGTTAATTTACGGGTCGAACCGTAAAAATACGGGTCGACCCGTATATCAGAAATACGGGTCGACCCGTATCGGTGCTTTTGACCCTCTTGGTACACCATATTTAACTATGTGCTTATACATCGACCCTCTTCCATTGTTTTTCTTGCGTGTATATTTCATTGCTGAACGGGGAACCAGGATTGAAACATTTTTGGCCAGTCATAAGAAGTTACAAAAGCGTGTTTATTGAGACATAATATGGCCCAAACGATAGTGCACGTACACAGTAGCGTTATCTGAGATAATAGCATCCTTTAGACAGACCTGCAAAACCAAAAACCATATATCACGTAGGTCATAGCAGTGAGTATGGCGAACTTGAAAGAGCTTCGTAAGACATTTGTTTTCAGAGGTGCATGATCAGTGAAAATTCAAAGAAGCCTGCAGTTTTATTCATATTTCGAACGCATTTCCTTTTCTTCGCTCTCCTTATTTTTTTTCTTCGTTATCGGGATGTAAGGTATGATTCAGTAAAACAAAAAGTAGTTTCACTTCGATCTGTACTTCGAGATAAATTACATGATGGTTCCAGTACAAATCAACTTCATACAAATAAATGGTGAGCCAATAGCGCCAAGAGCACCGATACGGGTCGACCCATATTTTTGAAATAAAGGTCGATCCGAATTTTTACGCATCGACCTGTAGTTAATTTACGAGTCGAGTTGTAACTTTAATGGTCGACCCGTATTTTACGAGTCTACCTGTATTCAAATACGGGTCGACATGTACATGCGGGTCCATTCCTACTAGACTGTCTTGGCTCAATTAAAAGAAAAGATAAAAAAGCGCCAGCAATGGTTTGTACTTTTGATCATTACAAAAATGATATTAAAATATCAATAATGAATAATGAAAGAAAAAAGAATATTTTCTAATTATTTTGTTTTCTCTTTCTTTCCTAATTAGTCCATTACTATTATCAGTAATACTATTATAATCAGCAAACTTCTGGTGTTCGCTATTTTAAATGATGCCAGAGCAAACAATCGTTATCATGAACTACACGTTCTGATTCAACTGTGCTTTTGCAGTTTGCCAATCCGAGCATGCAGGGTAAAATACGTCACCATCGCCAAAAACTGTTTCCAAAAAGGAGAGATTTCTTGTACACTATTATAAGGATATTCGCGTGCTTCCCCTGTACCTACAAATCCTATCTCACCCATTTTATCTCACCCAGGACAGGATAAAAATCACGAGCACTCAATGCATTGGTTGCATTGGAAGTCACGTATCTGCGTCGCCAAGTGACGGTGGCTTTTTAGACGATGACGTCAGGAAGACGACAAAAATGACGTCATTTTATGCACAATAGACGTTGACGTAAGGAGCCGAGTAGCGGTCGTTGAAAGTGGCGCCTTCTTCAAAATCAAATTGAAACCTCCCAAGCACTAGAATTACGCATTTTAACAAGTTCTGAATTTAAAACTGCAAAAAGTGGTGTGCAAGAAAAATGATCTATCATGAGTGTGAGATGTGGATAGAAAGATCCGTCACTCGGGATCACTGTTCGGCATTACGAGGCTTGCACCTCAATCCCATGATAGATACTTATTTTCCATAAATTATACGTCACCGGTCTTATATTGCGGGCATCTGTTTATCTATATATTCGTTTATCATGTTTATGTATAACAGGCATATTTCACACTGTATACAACTATACTGCTGTTTGTTATCTCTTGGACCATTGACGCAGGTGCAAGTATCTGTTTATCTATTAGAAATCATATGTTTATTGCTACTGTATATTAAGCAGCATATTCGTATGTGTATTACAGAAGCATATTTCACATTGGAATGCCGCTGCTGCTGTTTCTCATCTCGGAAAGATGAATACAAAATTCACTTTAGCCGTGCAGGCGCAATGACGAAGAATTTCTAAGTTTCAGTGTTTCTTTCCTTTCCACCATTTTATTCCTTTCATATGTTAGAGAATGTTTGACATTATTAAAAAATGCACTTTCTACGGTTTTATAATAATAATGAATATTAAGTGTTCAAATAATCAAATACGCAGTAATCAAATAAAAAAGAACGAAGCAAATTGCTGATATGGGGGCGCCATCGCCGGCGTTTAGCGCCACCACTATCACCACCCTCCCTCCTGTTATCACTTATCCCATAGCAGACCCACTTGCTGTGGATTTCCAGGTTTATTGAACTGATTAAATTAATCGGACAAGTATCACTTGTGGTAGCCGAACCCACAACTCCATGCAAGAAAGGCGGACTCAGTCCACTTGACCAGTCGGTCTGCTGTGCACACACACAGATAAATGCTTGCAAACACACACATTTATACACAATAAGGTAGTTCGTGTCCAGCTACTTACCAGCGGGCACATGACATCGAAATGACGTCGACGCGACCTCAAATAGTCTAAAGGACGTCGATACGACGCCATAACGACTTCATGTACCTGCAGGGTTATAACAGGTTAACTGTTACTTTGGTCAGTTTGTTCAAGCTCTGTGCTGGAATATTGTGAGTGTGGAGACTGGTAGTGGCCTGCCACACTCGGCCATCACAGCATCAAATTAAAGTCTCCATAGTCATGTTAGCGGTATTGATTGATTGATTGTGTGTGTGTGTGTGTGTGTGTGTGTGTGTGTGTGTGTGTGTGTGTGTGTGTGTGTTTTTGGTTTAACGGATCTCCGATACAGTATTTCTATATCGGGCTGTCTCCCAGAAGGAGAAAGAGGAAAAATGATAGACGAGCGAAAAAATGTCCAAACAACCCCCATCTGCACCTACTGCAAGCACAGTGGGCCTTGCTCTATAATATTCCAAATTAGTAGGACGCCCCGGCACTGGAAGTTACACACAGGACCATCGCACCACCCTCCCGCCCCCCCCCCTTCCCCACGTCCCCATTATCAGCGATAAAACGTCTCAACACAAATAATTACGACAAGCGCTACAACCTTGACGTTTGCTGATAAAATATTGGTTGATGTGAATGTACTGATAAATATGTAGATCTATAGGGAATTCTTTTTTGAAAAGAGACAAATCGCTTCGGAAAATTTTCTGGTTTCCCGTGGAGCGATACCTTACAAGGTCGTTGAGGCAGCACACATGACTTCGAAACAATCCCTTTCCACGTTGTCCTCTTTTCAGATGCACCATATAGCGTATTTTAAGAGGAAATGTGTAGTGGCAGTCGACTGGTAATAGCCACGTTACGTTAAAATCGCTATTGACAATCGACTGGTATTAGCCAGTCACGTCAAAATCGCTATTACCTGTCGACTGGCAATAGCCATTTAAACGTGAACTCGCTATTGCCAGTTAGTTAGTATTCTAAATATTTTCCTTACAGTTTTTAATTATAGATTTAAAGATTAAGAAACTGCATCCCACTTAAGTGGTAGGTGGTTTATATTGGATGTTAATCATCACTGCTTTGAGTTTGAGCCTTGCTCGGAGAACATTTCTGATAGCGTAAGGACATGTGATTTTCAGCGGGCCTGATATGACTGAAATATTGTTGAAAAGGATGTAAAAACGCAAGTGATCGATCCATCTTAGTATCCTGTTATCTGTCGAAGGGATAAAACTATCTGAATGCGTGGCCACTCATTTACTGGGAATTCAAAGGATCGTAAAAATAGTGCACACATAAAGCAATCAGTAATTTATACATGCATAAATGAGATCGACAATGAGTTCAAAGAAGGAAGTTTGCTGATCAGTAAAATTTGCCCCTCTTGGACCAAACCGAAACGAACTGGCATTAGCGTTTCCAGTTCTATTTGCGTTGCTACCCATCAACTAGCAATAGCGACTTTACGTGGAAATCACTATTACCAGTCAACTGGCAATAGCTATTTTACGATAAAATTGCTAATACCAGTCGACTGGCAATAGCTATTTCAACGTAAAATAGCTATTACCAGCCAACTGTCAGTAGCGATTTTAACGTAAAAACGCTATTGCCAGTCGACTGGCAATAGCCACTCCGATTTTCGATAAATATTTTAATAAAGCCGTATTAACATGAAAACTGGGGGAGAGTGGGGTGGGAGCGGGGGGTGGGGCTACGCAAACCACACATACAGTAGATTTGCACCGGGACAAATCGGCATTGTAGTCATATTTCCGGGGATTCTACTGCGAAAAAACCTGATGGGAAATTTAACAAAGAACTAATCATAGGCATTTTCCAGAGGAAAGACTGCAAGGGGGAAAGCTAATCCATTGTGCTACCGTTGTTCGGTCGTTGTAACTCTTTGCCTTATAATATAGATTTTGTTACAAGTGTCTAAACTACTTATGGCATGTGCGTATAGAGACGGCTCAGACCGATCTGCGCACCAGACCTTGTATAAACAATATATGACTTCGCGTAAACAGTATATGAATCCTTGCTAAATTGTAAAGTGAAAAGTGAAGATGCTGATCATTCTTCCCAACACACAGGCTAATACTGCACGCAAAAGTTCCCTTTTCACGCGACGTCACACATAAGTGTGACTGGATATGAGGCAGATTAAACATAACAACAACAACAAAAAAAGATATTAAAAAATTCTAGCCCGGGCATTGCGCACTGTTTGCCTCCTGGGAAATTAGTCTTGTAAATTCTAATAATAATGATAACAATAATAGCACACGAAGATATGGCGTATTGTGTCTGATCAATAGACTCGATTTACTTTAATTGCAAAGATGAAACTTACTCTTGCAAAATGTTTCACTTCGAGAGAGGACAGAAAAAGTAGAAAAGGTCTCGCTCCAATCAGCATGATCAGTTTCTAAAACCTTTACAGTAAATGTACTATGAAGGTTTCAAATATAGACATTTTAAACAAGCATTGTACAAAGCCACACTCACTAAATTTCGTGAATCTATCTTCAATATCAATCGAACGACTCTTCATGTTTTACAGCTACCCCCCCCCCCCTCCCCCCCCTCAAGTGCACCATATAACTCTCTGACTGAGTCAAACATTTTGCAATAATTATTTTTGCAAATATATGTAATAACGGGTTTCTATATCGTAAATAGCTCCGCACAGAAGTAATTGTATATATGCCGTATAAACGCCTCAACGCTTGCCTAGAAAGTAAGTGTAGACCTTGCATTGCTAAGCATGGTCGAGTCTATAACAAGAAAGATATGACACAATGTGTCATATCTTTAGACTCGACTTACTTGAATAGCATTGAAGATGAAAGATGATATCACGAGCGCGGAGCGCGAGTGATATATCTACTTACAACTTACCGACAGACAAAGAATTATAACTCAACAATTCAATGCTAGAGCTGAACTATTAAAAGATTCTAACACTCAGAAACGCCGAAAAACTATTCTTTTCATTCTAACTCTGCCAACCTTCCTGCCAGCGCGTTCATGCTCCCGCCAATATTCTTAACTGTATCTAAGACAAATTCACGTTTTTATGGCGATTTTAGAAAGAAAAAATACGTCAGTAGTTGCAGTGACGTAAGCAATTAGACTCACGCACCCCGAAACAGTAAATTGTTGCAGAATAAAACACGGTGATTCTCCATTGCTTCTATAGACGCACTGTGTTAGAATTGAAAACAAAATACATGAATAAATGTTTCAAAGTCAAGACGCTACAAACTCGCTAGAACAACTACGCAGTGGTTCAAAATTTTATAGCTGCCATAAATCACTGGTGTGTATATTGAGACTGATAAGACGCAGACAATATGGAAATTCTGAATAAACAAACATAGTGACTAAGCGTTTAACACACAGTGTCAGTAGCATTATCGGAGATGATTGGATCGAAAAGACAGTCTTGAAACAATATATCATCATCCCAGTGTACAGTTTGTGCAGGGAACAATTGTCACCGTAAAGACAGATATAAACATAAAATATTAAAATTGAAGGCCGGTGGTATTTCATCTAAAATATAGATGCTAAACATATGACTGCTTATGTTATGATTTATTGAGAGCTCGGTTATGTACCTTTACATCTCCAAATGCGCTGAGTTTTGAATTTCTGGTTATAGAATAATAAGCGATAAAAAGTACACAATTTGTTATACTCTATACCAATGAATGAACTTTTTACATGTTTTTATTTTAATCAGACTGGATATAATCAGTTCATGAAACTTTAGATATTTTGGGATTTTCGGATATTTTATTGACGCATAATACTTTCAACTCACAGGCATGTGTCAATGGTAGTAACCTGCAGCTCTACAGGAATCTCTGTATAAATACCTACTGATTTCCTGAACTTTTCAAGTATTCCTTATAGTTTTACAAAACTGGAACCGAACGGAATGAAATAGAGAACTCCATATAACTCTGAGAGAAAAAGCTATTTCACAACCTTTACAATTTAAAACATGTATAGGAATCTTAAGTGGCTGCTATTTCGGAGACTACAGAAAGTTTTGGAATATGGATATGAATATGGATATCTGCGCAAATTATCTGATGCCATGAGACTTTATTTTTTCTTATCTCTTACTCTCTTTACTCTTTTCTTCTCTAACAACTTCTTTTTTTCTTCTATTTGTATGAACCTACACAATATGGATATTCTGATCTAATCATTATACTACATAATTAGAATGCTGAAAGTAAAAATTACTGATTGACGTCACATGGGGTGCCTCATGATATGTGCACATTTGTGAGGACTCGGATCAGCGTGGGCTTCAGTACAGTCTGGTTGGAGTCTTCCCTTTTCAAATACGTAGTCTTCGAAACTTACAAAGTCTAAAGTGAAGGTAGGGACCCTAGATTAAGAAAATAATAAGAATAGTGTAGAACTCTCGAAGTAATTTAAAATAGCCGTGCAGTTTTTAGAGAGTGTCACAGTTTCGCACAGACAATCTGCGCTGTAAAAAAATCCGTAAATTTTACTGTAGAATGCCTGGCAACCAGCTGCCAGTCCATTCCCATTAGTTTTACGAGCGCCTGTAAACATTGACAGAAATCATCTAGCATAGTAAAGTACAATAAAACAGTTATTGTTTTGGTTATATAGCTCCGCAACACTATAAATGTATTTTCGAGTGCGGTCAGTTAACACAACTCTGCATATCAGGATTTCCACAAGCGTTTTACAGGCAGACGCCCGTAAAAATAACGGTAAATGGACCGGCAGTTGGTTGCTAGGTATTCAACCTTAAAATCATCGGATTTTTTTTTCGCAGCGTGTGGCTCTAGATAAGTATAGATTACTGACCTGGTTGTTTATGAAGTGTGCCACGGTATATATGGTTTTCAAAACAGCCTGGTTTTAAATCACCAAACACGCTATCGATGGGAATTAAGAGACATTTTTTGATTGCATAACACCCTAATGACCGTTTATTGGGATATGGAGAGATGAACTACGGAATTAGTAGGGGCCCTAAAGAGACTTTTTATTTCATACAGGTAGAGGCTACAGTGAAGGGATTTACGACACTCATAATCACTTAGATAAGAAAATAGCCAATAAAAACGTGACAGGGCGGGATTATACAATTGAAACTGATGCACATGTTGAAAGTCACGCCCATTTCATAAGGCCATGCTTAGTAATAGGACTTACCTCTAAGATAGTTATGCGGGATACAAAAAAAAATGGCAAATATGATTTAATAATACATACAATAATAATAATAATAATAATAATAATAATAACAATAATAATAAAACACTCCAATCAAACAGAAAAAATGTAAGCTGCTTTATATTTCATCGATATTGCAAATAATAACAATAATAATAGATAAGGGCGTAGAACCCTAGTTCATCCATCCACCTTTGTTCCCTTCTTGCAACAAAATTGGCATTGTCACGATTGCAGAATTATACACTTCTGAGCCCAGATGTCCAAACATTGTACAGAAAGCAGATTCATGCACTTCTAGACCCTGTTAAAGTTATTACTACTACTGCACAAAAAATATTTCGTTCTGCAGCCGAAGTTCCTAAAATGACAGTGTTGTGGCGGCAGTTTTTTTTAGGTAAAAACCGGACTCTTGTATACATGTATCAATATAAACATATAAACTTCTTCTGTAGCGATTTTTATTTCCTGTTTTATTTTGCTGTTTTAACCACACCTTTTCAGACTTTTTTGGTTATTTGTCACTTTTAATTTTATTGTTTCTGTTTTATTTTACCCCTCCCACATATATTTTTGCATCGTTTAATTAAACATTTATGCGTCTGTTTGGTTTCTACTACACAGCAAACTGTATTGCGCATACAAAATAATCTTTCTCTTTCCTGAAAAAAAGAAGGACGAATGTATGCATCGCCTTTTGTACCTCATTGTACTTTTGCAAACCTTGGTAGAACGTGTGGTGGTGCGTTTACGCACTTAAGAACTACCACATACCCCACCTTTATTATGCAAAATTGTCTATCGTCGAAACAGCAAATTATTGCGATTAACTCTTTCCCAAGACGGGTAAATTCTTTCTCACTTCCTTTCAGATGTAAAATATTGATTACATGCTCACTCACACAGTTTGCTTTATTTCAGTTAGCTTTTTTTCTTTTCTTTTTTTTTTTTTTTTTTTTTTCTTCTTTTTTTGATGAAGAAGTAGATGAGCCGACGCTTCCATACCACCTTTTTCATGAAATATAATTCGAAACGGTGGAATGGAAGCGTTTGGGTGTTTATTGGGTCCTATCTGCCTCAACATACGCACAGGTGATTTATGACCATTGGTCGTAAATCATAAATCACTGGTGCGTATATTGACCCAATAAACACCCAAACGTTATGTACAATACAGCACTCGGCGCCTCGTTACTGCGGCTATGGATTCGTTCCGCTGAGGTGCGGGGGCAACGTCGATATGAGAACTGAAATACTACTACAATACAGCACATAGAGCATCGGAGGTAATCAGATCACATTATACTTTAATCCAAAAGAAATGTCAGGCCGGTAACAAATATGCACTGGCAATCACTGTCAAATTCGATCAGTCCACTAGAAGTTTCGGTAGAATAAATTTTGCACACTTGTTCAAGTTCACTAAGCATAACGCGTCGTTATTGTACCTGTTGTCACCACATTATCCGGCGTGTATGAAAGACGTATCTATGTTGATAACAAAAAAGTAAGAAGGAACGTGCATTATATTACGATGAAAATTATATTCTGCGCGCAAGGAAGCGCCGTTTACGGTGTGACGAGTTCCGCCGCGGCGGGATTCGAACTAGGTAAGCCAGATCTTAGCAGACTGCGCTTGCGACTTTTATATACCCTGGTAAGACTCAAATATGAATTCTCTTCTACCTTTATATCCAGCCAGCAATGTTTTGCAACGTTAAAGACGCCTTTTATTCTCGTGTGCGTTTGTTTATTATTTACACTAAATTTAATCATTTATATCACTAGTCGATGTCGCATGTCACTGATTAATCGATGCCGCGCGTCCACACCTGGCCGTTGGATGCATATCTTTGAGATAGACAAAAGGACGATCAGATAATAGTTTAATCATATTGTGTTTCATAAATAAACATTTGAACATATAGACATCGACATATAATAAAAAAAGTAAAGGCAAAATACTTATTAGACAAACAATAAGGCAGACAATTTCTGATACAGAATATATAATATGTGAAGTATCTGAGCTGTTCTAATAAAGTTTCAAATAAACGTCCTACTTATAAAACACACACACACCATAGGCAAATGTCATCTAATAGCGTGTATACATTATTTACAACAATCTTATTAGGAAATAGTCAAAGAGATTATAAGAGTGAATCAGTGTCGTTACCTTCAATGCTGATACGATACGATATGATACAAAATGATCCAGAATGTATTAAAGACTTCTTCGTTTTGATTTTTGTATGAAAACAAAATACAGCGACATGTTTTTCTCGGCGCAACAGAAGAAAATTTTAATCCCCAATGTATTTTTCTAATTATTCTAAATCAAAGAACATGTCGGGCGGCAAAGTATGTATAAAACATTTTGAATGTACATGTATGAGCATTTTGGACGGACACACGGCGCCAAGTGCGTGCAACTATGGTTACGAACCGCTGAGCCACTTGGGGAACGTTGTTAGGAGAACTGAACTGAACTAAACTGTATGAGCATTTTAAGTCCTGAGACTGTACCGAAAGTTCCATGTCATTGTTGTTATTCCATTATGGATAAACAAGTGCGCCTGTTCCAAATCATCCCAAGACTTTTCGGTTCCCACAACGTACATTTGGTGTAAAAAAAGCAGGAGCAGAGAAGTTTTCAGCCGTCGTGGTTTGACAGTAGGCCGTGGCTAGCCAGTAACAAATAAAACAAACAGCAATAAAACAACTATAGTGGGGATTATATCTGTATCAGGCTTAACTTTGCTTGACCATAGACATTGATGCCAGCGCCTGATGAGACTCGCAGAGGGGTCGAAATAGTTGTTAAAGATCTTCTTGAGTCTTACGTTTGTTCTTTTTCGTATTTAACTAGCAAAACTTCGTGACCAAAACGACTGAAATTTGGTCCCAAACGCATCCAAAAATGCATTTAAAACGCACATAGAGACACCCATAAAAATCAAAAAATTTCTCGTGGGGGGTCCCCCGAACCCCCCTTCAGAGAGGGGGGAATTTCCCCCTCTCGTGCTTTCCCCCCTCTCGTGCCTTCGGCACTCGCTGCTATCCTACGCCGGACCAATTTTCACTACACGGCGACGGGCCTGTATTTACTACTGTATATCAGCAAAAGTAAGGATATGGCATATATCTCATCCTGGGCACATTTGACTCTACCATCTATGTCAATGATCGATCACACCTTACTAAATCGATAACACGTGTTGTTATTTAAACAATCGATATATCAGGTAATTAAAGAACACCTGTTTTGAAACCGATATACAGTAGCACACTTCAGGAGTATACAGTTTGTTTATCGATTCAACTGTTCACATATTCATCTGGATCCACGGATTGTCTATCCGAAACTGTGACATTATGTGCGGCTGTTCTAAATTATTTCGGAAGATCTAACCTATTATTAGGATTCTCATAATCTGTCCAGTCTGATCACAGTCTAAGATGCACAGACTCCGCTTGATAAATGGACGAAAAGACTCAGATTAGACAGCTCTTCTTTTAAGGCAATCTATGTAGTTTCAGCAAAAAGCGATATAGCATGCGAGTACAGTGAAGGCTGGAGTCTCTAAGCAGTCTGAGGAAGTTTTCATTGCCAATCAAGTGACAGTCTAAAACCAGATGTAATACATAATAAATGACCATGATCAAAACTAAAAATAATCCATGGAGAAATTGCAACACGTCATTCCCAGCAAATTACAAATAATAGTGGAGCTAACATTAACCTTGCCCAACCCCAGAGTAGCATGCAAAGCCCGAAATATTGACTTAAAATTTCATTCATTTTGCACCAATTTAGCATTGGACACAATCATTAAATTGCATATATTCCAATTTACAATTTAGCCAAAACTAAAGCTAGAGACAGAAAAAAGTAACTTGTAAATCATTTGAAGAACAGCGATTCAATAGTAGCTGAACGCTAATATCAGCCTTTCAAGTCAAACCACTGGATGGATTTATATGAATTTAGAAGGGCTTATGGTTTTTAGTTGTGCAAGCTGATCCGATTCTTTCTTGCTCACAAATGTTCTAATGTACAGTCTACCGATTATACGCAGCTGTAAAGGTGATTGTGATTGGCTGATTATGATCGGATTATCGATTATACAAACATATATGCTATCGATTACATTAGGGCGAGCAAACAATCGAAGGTGTGATATTTATTGGCACACTTACAGCTCATTTGATATACGCCTCCTTAAATTTTTGATGATATATGGAGTACAATTTAATACAATGTAAAAACAGAATATCTGCTGTGAATGTCGCTTATGGCAGTATAAATCATGATATTTATATAACATCAGCATAATTCAGCTGAAACTATTGCTTGTAATAGAAAATTATATTACCGGTATTTTTTTCTATAAAATCGGCATAGCGACTGAAAATATCTCTTATGATAGAAAAATCATTGTAAAATGATATAATTTATCTATAATCAGCATAATGGGTGAAAAGATCGATTCTGATAGCAAAATCATAACATACTCTGTAAATTCAGCAAATCAGCAGTTCAGCGTTTTAGACACATTTGGCTGATCAGCAAGTAGCTGAATTCAGCAAGAAATTCAGCGTTTTAGTCTGTCCCGGTATTTCCTGGCTTAACAGTAAAGTCTCTCAATGAGGGTCTCTAATTACGGTAGTTTTGTAGTAAAATTATCTTCTTTTCTTTTGTGATATCCACAAACACTCATAATCACAAATATTTTCGGCTTTCCCCACCATTCTGATGAATCATAATCATGGTCGTTTACTGAACGATGTGTTCCCGCTGGATTGGTCTTAATTAACAAATGCTGTTTCATTGGAATTAGCATAATTTAAAAAGAAGGCTTTGATCAATTTTGTTCCAATTTTGAGATGGAACAAAAGCACTCTTCCCTTCAACATAGTAGTAGTAACTTTATTCATAAATCCAATAAGCCATAGGCCCATGAGGACAACATTCTCTAAATGACGACAGCTAGTTCAAAGCATATACTACGATACATGTACATGTACAATGCCACAGATTAAATAGTGATGGATTTTTTTTTTACATTCTTCAGCGGAGATGGTGCCAAAAATTTATCAAGATCCTATCGAAAACGTATGTCCCAATTCTAATGCTTATCGGCCAAATAGTCGATAAAAATTGCCATCCGACGATACTTTCGGCTCACCTTACTATTGCAGTAGGAAGCAAGAAATGCGTGCTCGTTAAACTCAAAGCGCACGAGTTACTACAAATACATAACGTAGTAAAATACTTGCGCGTTCATTCACTAAATTTACAAACTAAAGGACGGCCTTAAATTTGAAATCGACAATTGCATGATTAAATAAATGCTTACAAAAACAGAATTAATTTTGAGCCCTCACACGAGAAAACCATCAAAGTGGTTGTGCACCCAACGCAGACTCAGATTAGCCTGGGCATCCCGCCCAGTCTGATCAGAGTCTTTACTAGATAAACAACCCTTTAGGGCTAAAACATTACATAAATAAACAATCCTTTTTTAACATTTAAATAAATAACAACAATCCCTTTTGTTTGCTAAGCGCTGAAAGGGTAGCTAAGGCCTGGGCATCCGCCCAGACTGATCAGAGTCTTTGCTAAGCGCTTAAAGGGTAGCTAAGGGCCGTAGCTACCCTTAAAGCGCTAAGCAAAGACTTTGAGCCCGTAGCTACCCTTTCAGCGCTTAGCAAAGACTCTGATCAGACTGGGCGGATGTCATGGCTGATCTGAGTCTGCGCTGGGCGCACAACCACTTTGTTGGTTTTCTCGTGCCGCGGCTCATTGGTTCGATTTTGTTTAATATGTGATCAACATGTCAAAATTGATTACGCATGATTTAACGTACTGTCCAGTTAGGATACAGACTGAAACATTATTTTGGGATAGCTGAAACCTAAGTGTATCATAAAATGTTCAGCCTGTGAATTTAACAAGCTTATAAATTGTCTGTCTTCTATCACTCAATGTGATGTAGTGTAGAGCTACCGTTGCGGACTTCCCAGACAGAAAGAGTCAGGTTCAAATCCCTGTCAGTTTGAAATCATCATTTTTTTTTTATCTGTCATTTATAATCATTATGAAACTTTATAATTTGATTCCTGCAGTTCTCCAGTCTTAGATTTTAATCTTTTATCTTATTTTAATTTTGATTTGTTTGATGTTTCCTTCCAAACATGCTATATTTTGTGGTCGGTCGGTTGGTTGTTTTGGGTTAAACGGCTCCTGGAGAAAGTATTTCAGTCTATATCGAGTCGTCCAAGAGAGAATAAGAAAGTAAAGAGATATGATAGGGGAGAGAGAAATGTCCAAATAGACCACATCCGCACCTACTGCAAGTACAGCAAGCCCTTGCCCTACTATTATCCAAATTTGTAGGACGCCCCCGGCACTGAAATTTACCCATCATATTCAAATATATCTGATGGTTTGTACATTTATTTTGGCACAGCAGAGGGGTCCTTAGCCACCATGTGCTAAACACACATACACGGATATGAAAAATAAATAATAATAGAAAAAAAAATAAGAAAGAAAGAAAGAAAAAAACGAGGTCAAGGTTCAAACTCTCGCTATCTTGTTTGGCACACCAAAACTTCTTCGCTGGTACCACTAGGCCACAGTTTCTGATTGCCTAAAGTGGTTGTAAATAATAACTATATCGCTTATATGACCCAGTTATATGGAAACTTAACATCCCTGTCTTGAACAATAGGCATAATCCAAAATAGTAAACAAACAGTGACATCACTGTCACAATAGCCTAACTAGACAGTACATCAATTCTATTAACCTTTATTGATCCATAAGATACGCCACCCCCACCCCCCTGTCAGCCAGGTGTAAACATTTTTATTGTCAAAAAGTGTATAATAGGGTTGGGCTACAATTTCTACCAACTTGAGGCGTTGCCTCTATGTGCCTTTGGTGTCTGGTAACGTTAAAAACCGATCATGTCATGTTCTACCAACTTTAGTGTCAGCCAGGTAGCGATGAGTGTTCGAAATTTAAACAAAATGTTTGGGCAAATGCAGAAGCCTGGCCAGATGTACAAAGCATGCGCAGTTCATGTGTGTCGAGAGGTTTTCTCAGGTAGCTCGTATTGAAAATCCAGATTAACATGCGCATCTGCCCAGTCCGAAACCACAAGGCTCTAAAGATTCTGTTTTGAACCAATGACAGATGATAAACAGAAATATTGGCCGGGTATTTAAACCTGGGGTTGGGTGGGGTTTTGGGTTCAGGGAACATCTGTACGAAAATTCAAACACAGACATATCATTTTACTAGATAAACAACCCTTTAGGGCTAAAACATTACATGAATAAACAATCCCTTTTTAACATAGAAAATAGAAAATCCCTTTTGTACTATCCCCATCCCCCAGACCCTCGCCACACAAAAAAAGTATTTATACATTTTTTTAGTCTACATATTCCATTAAAATATATATATCCGGCATTTAAATTCACTTTCGTAACTGTAACTCAAATCATCTGTTATATAGGATCTTAAAAACACGCTTGGTAAAATGCAGGTATCTTGATACTAAGAATTTTTGTTAATAAATTATTTTTTCCCCAATTTTTAAATGGAAAGATATTGAAGATCCAGTTAGAACAGCGAAGTAGCTGAACAGACTGCGCACTGCTCATATTATCTAATGGCAGCTACGAAATTCAATTGGTTTTGCTGCGTCATTCTTGTTGTTTGATAGTTGCAGAATAAACAATTATCACTGTTTATTCACTGCACTCGGTCACGAGAAAACATGTATTGATACTCCGACCAAAAATAAGAAAAAGAGAATCATGTAACTGTAACATCTGCGATCTCTGACCAGTGTTCTGATTGTTTCAATCTGGAATACGACGGAATTAATTTTAGAAATCCTTTTTTCTTCTTCTTCATCTACTTTTTTTTACAACTTTGGAAGTGATGCATACGGCACGTTTTCTCTTTCTAATCGGTAATCCAACTGTCATAAAACTTTTAAACTCAATAGAGTGTCATAATCCCGTTATGCAAGAGTCGTTAACTCTTTGACACTGAGTCGGTATTGGTCAAATACCGGATCAACCGGTTTTGTTGTGACGATTGAAACTTAAATTAAGGATTTATAAGTGGATTATAAAACAAGACTATCAGGTGGAGACATCTTTTATTCAGCAATAAATGCCAATAAATAGTAACCCCTACACGGACTAAAGCCTTCCTCGTTTTTCAACTCTTTGTCAACAGGTGCCATTTTCCTCGATACAACGAAAGTTGCGGCGAACTTCGAGTGTTCTTTGAACCTAAGTATTGGGACACCTTAACAAATAATTATTTTTCGACGGCATAAGTATTGGGACAGCTGGAAAATTAATTGTTTTTTCTTGTCCCAATACTTACGCACAATACGGGTATCTATGCATTTATGACGGTTTTATGCATTTATGACAGTTTTGCTCACTTTCAAAAAATATTAAGAAGCCTAAGATTTTGTCTGACACATCAAAGTATTCTCTGTAGTTACCAAATACAATTGCTGGCAGTTTGCTTTTCCAAAATTTTCTTTTCACTATATCATATATTTTGTTTATTTTTATACAAACTATCAAACCAGAGTCAATAGTTTATCAAAGTTTCTTTATTTTTGAGGACCCCAGGGAAGATTGGATGTACATCCAACTGGGCTTCGTCTATAAATAAAGTCATTCTTCTTCTTATTATTATTATTATTATGTCGTCTATTTCAATTTGTTAAGGTCATATTTAGTGAGTTTTTACACTTACATCTCACTCTAATATAAAATCATAACCTGTCGGACACTTAGGGACAGATTCCCTAAATGTCCGACAAATTCTATTTTCCTTTTGAAGTATTTTTGTTACTTTATTATTAGATTCTAGTAGTTTTGATTAACCATTTGTTCAAAATAATTTCTGTATATGCATTTATAACAAGTTTTGTCTCTTTCCTGACAGTTTTAGAAAAACTAAGAATCTGTATTCTACCTTAATAGTTTTGTACTTACCAAATACATTTGGCGGCATTTTGTTTCCCTAAGGTTCTTGATATATATTCTAATATAGAACAGTAATTAATAATTTACCAATGTATCTTTAGACTAGAACAGAAAACGGTTTTAGAACTTTTACTTCACTTGAAAATAGATTCATACATTGTCGGACACTTAGGGACACATGACTCTAAATGTCCGACAAATCTTGTTTTCGCCATGCTTACATTTCGAGTATTTTTGAAGAATCATTTACGGAAATGATTACCTTTTATGCATTTATTATGGGTTATAATGGTTTTAGAAACCCTAAAAGTTTGTCTAATTTTTACTTTTTTTACTGTCTTTTATTTGTAGTCAGTAACGAACTTGATACCTTTCCCGGCATTTTGTGTTTATTATTATCATTATTACTGTTATTATTATATACAAAAAGTATCTTGTTCACTTTTTTACGATCATATTTATTGTTTTTACTCTGATAACGAAAACTTATATCGATTTTCAACTTTTCGGACATTTAGGGTTGTCGGACATTTAGGGACCTTTGGGTCGTCCCTAAGTGTCCGACAAATTTTTTTCTAAGTTAGATTTTGAGTATTTTCCACTAATTATTTTTTTGAAATATTTACTAATTATGCTTTAATAATAGTTTCTTTTGCTATTCTGTCGTTTTTAGAAAAAAATAAATTTTGTCGGACACTTAGGGCTGTCGGACACTTAGGGACCCTACACACGTACATTGTGAATGTTGTGTATGATTTTTGTAAATGCATGCGTGTGTGTGTGGGGGGGATGCTGCTGGCTGGTGCAATACAATTGCAGATAATATTAAAACATTACTGTAAATGTATTACAAACATTACTGTAAATGTGTGTGTGTGTGGGGGGGGGGGGGGGGGGGGGCGGCCGCTCCCCAGAAGCCAGCAACATTTTAACAACTCATCAAATGGAATTATTTGCAGACTATCTTTTGAAATTTTGGGTGGAGCCAGATTATTTTTTCACTTATTTTTTAGGCCATAGGGGATATTTGACTTTTTCAGTGTAAGATCGATTTTTCATCTGGCAGAATATTCGTACTTCGTCATCTAGGTTATTGAGTTTCGTCTTGGACAGGTAAATCTCCAGAGATCTTTCGGTTGATCTCCGAAACTTAACGACAGTATGCGATAATCGCAGGTGTCAATTTATTTCCTGAGGCTAATATTCTTATCTCGATCATGATAAGATATCGATCTTTATGACTTTTTGAATATTGATCACATTTCATGAGTCTCTTAGAATAGTCAGACCCATGCATAAAATAATCATGGTAATGTAATTAAACCTTTTGGATTTCCTTTGCATGATGCTGTCAGAACACATCATGATGATATTTTACAATGATAATATCAATAATAATAATGATAATAATAATAATTATCATTATTATTATTATTATCATTATTATTATTATTATTCAGAGATGTTAGGTTCTTAAAAGGAATTGTCACGCTCCAGCGCTCCAGAAATCCAAAATGATTTTTGCAGCCAATAAGGGGGGGAAAAGAGGTGCTATTGGTTATTTACTAACAGTATTTCACCGAATGAACACCAAAAGCAGTATTTTCACGAGTGGCGAAGCCACGAGTGAAAATACCACTTTTGGTGTTCATGAGTGAAATAAAAATTCATCTTATACTGAAAAAGTCAAATTTTCTATTTCTTTTATGCTTGAAAATCGCAATAATTCTGTTTATTCAAGAGCGTCAGCCATCACGACAGAAACGCAAATTTTTTCCTACCCCTTTTGCATCAAATTTGATGCTTCCAGCGTGTTTATTGGGTATGATATTGGTTGTAAACAGAGTTTGCAACTAAAAAATAGCTTCAAATATCATTTTAATAAACAGATCTCAAAAGATTTACCAAGAAAGAATTCCTACAGGAGACTTAGGCGGCCTGACGTCGCGTGCAGTAACAATGTTACGTTGGCGCTTTAAGTGACGTCATTAACGTCGTAATGACGTGCAAACATGCGTGACGTAAGTTTTGTCAAGCCAGATAAGATTTAGCCAATTAATCAACAAAAACCTTGAGGCTATTTCACAAAAATCCTATTTCTGAAACAGTGAAATCGAAAGTGATAATTTCACTGTTTGAAACAGTGAGATTATCAGTTTCGATTTCACCGAGAAATCTCTATAATTCATTGAAAAGTATAAAAGAACGATTATTCTTTTAAATCCCCTTATAATGAGCCAATTTATTTTTTTTGCATATCCAAAGACGGAATGTTTTTGAAAAATATACCAGGTCACCCCCCCCTCCCCCCCCCTCCCCCCCCCAACTTTATCAACTTGCACCAAGGCAATTCTGAGGTAGGCAGAGCTTAACTTTGCTTTCTTTTTCTGTCAAGTCTGATTAGAACAACTGAGCAGCACGAGGATATAAGGGTCTTTCTGCATTTGGAAACAACATATATGCTCAGATGAGCCTGTGCATTCGCTCAGTATGAGCAGTGTCATATCAACAATGTATGGAACCTGAGGAATCTGTGTTGTGCAAATCAAAGACTCTGATCAGACTGCAGACAGATCAGGGCTTCGGCAGTTGGCACATGCCTGAAGACCCATTTTGTTGTACACAGCTCAGTTAAATGTTTATACTGAGAATACAGAGACAATTTACCTTGAGGTACTTAGCAAACTCTACCGCAGTAACCTTAAATATTTGGCAAACAGTATAGACTAGATTGACAAGCTGAATGAGCAGAAGATGATATGCATTTTAAGACTGCATTATTTGTCATTCTTATAAAATCAGTTTGTTCAAACTCATCGGTTGTATCAATGTGAAATAAATTCGGCAGAAAATGCCCAGATAATTTTTAGCTAGTATCAGTTGGTGCTTTGCTGGAAGTTATAATTATTTTAGGTGATTTATTTGACCTTCGGGTCAAGAACAAAATAGCTGTGGTGGATATAATTACACAGATATGTCACTCTTCATTATCAATTGATAAAGGCAATAGGCTGCCATGATACAAAAACATAAAACACATCCTAAAAATCAGATAAAGTCATTAAGAATTGAAGGTCTTCCTTAAAATTCCACATAACTAGAGCAAGTGAGCAGGGGCTCACGTATACCCCCGACCACCGCCTAATGCAACCAATCTTACACATGGTATGAACATACAAGTAAACTTAGGTACCTATCAAATGGTTCCATCAAAGAATATTACAAATATCAGCAAAGAGTACAAACTCAACATAAAACTTTAATGTAAACATATAAGTCTGTTTCCATGACTTTGTTCAGCAGCAGCATCCAGATGATGGCAACTAATCTGCATCAACACACAGAAGTAAACCTAGTCATATATCAAAGCTGCCATCAAAGGATGTTTGAAATATAAACAAAGAATGTAAACTTAACGCAAAACTTTAACACAAATATACAAGTCTGTGTCCTTGACCTTTGGTAAGCAGCTATGAACCTAAAAGTCAAGCTAGTCAAATATCAAAAGGTTCCATCGAAGGATATTGGATATAAAAGAAGAATATAAACTTAACGCAAAACTTGAATGCAAATGTTTAAGTCTGTAACCTTGACCATAGGTCAGCAGCAGCATCCACATGATGTCAGTTGTTTTGCATGAACATAGAAGTAAACCTAGTCATATTCATCAAAGGATGGTGGAAATAAAAGCAAAGAATATAAACTTAATGCAAAACTTTAATGCAAATATACAAGTCTATGACCTTGACCTTAGGTAAGCAGCAGCATCCAGATGATGTCAACTACTCTGTATATCAAAGGATATTGGAAATATAAAAGAAGAACATAAACTTAACGCAAAACTCTAACGCAAATATTTAAGTCTGTGACCTTGACCTTAGGTCAGCAGCAGCATCCAGATTATGTCAACTATTCTGCATGAACCAAGAAGTATACTTAGTCACATACCAAAAGGTTCCATCGAAGGATATCGGAAATATAAGCAATGAATAAAAACTTAACGCAAAACTTTAATGCAAAGTTAACGGACGGACGGGCGAACATAAAAAGACAGACGGACAGACGGACAAACAGATGAACAGACGGAAAGGCGAAAACTATATACCCTTGACAAACTTCGTATGTCGGGGTTATAATAAGGGCGGAACAAAAAGTAAACAAGAGGACCACTGGTCCTGTAGCTCACCTGAGTCCATTCAGCCTCAGTATTCTAGGGTACGTGACTCTAAGGCAAATTGTACAATATGGTCTAATGTCAAATGCATCTGAGATACTGGCAGGTGAGGGATCTTTGCCAATTGACGACTTGTTATATATTCCCCTACCCATACTAGTAGTGGATGGTGGCCATCTCATCAATCTGCATACATTCGCAACATGTCCAGGCCTTTTAAGGGGAAAATCTTACATACAATGATGTCCTTCCCCATAAATAAGAAAGTGTGCCAAGTATCAGGAGTGCTTCAAATGTTGGCGACCGATAATAGGGGTGCAAAAGCCCATGCACAGGAACCGTAACTAGCATTTCTCTGTAAAGCGAACTTGTTCAAGATATTGTCATACTAAACACTTGTGTGAAGTTAAATCAAAATCCGTCCATAAATGAAGTTGCCAGAGCGATGACAAAGTTTTTCTAAAAATAGCAACTGTGACCTTGACCTTAGAATGCTGAAACATGAGCTTGTTCAAGATAGTGTCATGCTAAACATTTGTGTGAAGTTAAATCAAAATCGGTCCATAAATGAAGTTGCCAGAGCGATGACAAAGTTTTTCTAAAACCGGCAACTGTGACCTTGGCCTTAGAGCGCTGAAACGCAAACTTGTGCAAGACATTGTCATACTAAACATTTGTGTAAAGTTAAATCAAAATCGGTCCATGAAAGAAGGCGCTAGAGCGATGACAAAGTTTTTTTTCTAAAAATAGCCACCTTGACCTTGACCCACGAACACTGAAATGCAAACACAAATTGTCCAAGATATTGCCATACTAATAACTTGTGTGAATTTAAATCGAAATTGGTCCATAAATGAAGGCGCTAGAGCGATGACAAAGTTTTTCTAAAGATAACCACTGTGACCTTGACGTTGACCTTAGGACTCTGAAACCTGAGCTTGTTCTAGATATTGTCCTACTAAACATTTGTGTGAAGTTAAAGCTAAAAATAGCCACTATAACCTTGACCTTGACCCAAGAACACTGAAACACAAGCTTGTCCAAGATATTGTCATACTTATCACTAGTGATATTAAATTGAATTCGGTCCACAAATTGAAGGCGCTAGAGTGATGACAAAGTTTTTCTAAAAATAGCCACTGTGACCTTTTTGACATTGAACTTAGGACGATGAAACGAGACCTTATTCAAGATATTGTCATACTAAACATTTGTGTGAAGTTTTAATCAAAATCGGTCCATAAATGAAGCGCTAAGTTGATGACAAAGTTTTTCTAAAAATAGCCACTGTGACCTTGACCTTGACCTCAGAATGCTGAAACGCGAAAGTATCCAAGATTTTGTCATACCAATCAATTGTGTGAAATGAAATCGAATTTGGTCCACAAATCAAGGGAATAGAGCGATGACAAAGCTTTTCTAAAAATAGCCATTGTGACCTTGACCTTCATCCCATCATGTTGAAATGCAAACTCGTCCGAGGTAATGTCATACCCAATACTTGCCTGAACTTACATCAAAATCAGTTACTAAATGAAGTAGCTAGAGCGATGACAAAAGGTGAACATACGTACGTACGTACGGGACAGGCCCTATATCCCCTCCACAAGCTCATTGTGCGAGGGGATAATAATCCAACCTGGCCTACATTCGAAAAGGTCCAAGATGTTTTGGCCATCCTGGATACCTGCGAGTTTCACGAAGCTGCGATCAAAAATGAAGAAGCTAGGGCCTGGACAACATTTTCCCCATCGTAAGTTTATAGGAAAATATTTTATCGTTCAAGGGCAAGTAACTCTAAAATGAATGATCCAACCTGGCCCAAATTCAAACTGGTCCGAGATGTTTTGACTGTCCTGGATACCTGCAAGTTACAAAAGGTTGCGATCAAAAATGAAGAAGCTAGGGCCCGGACAACATTTTCTCCATTATAAGTCTATGGGAAAATATTTCATCGCTCAAGGGCAAGTAACTCTGAGAATAATAATCCAACCTGGCCCAAATTCGAACTGGTCCGAGATGTTCTGGCTGTCCTGGATACCTGCAAGTTACAAGAAGTTGCGATCAAAAATGATGAAGCTAGGGCCCAGACAACATTTTCTCCATTATAAGTCCATGGGAAAATATTTTATCGCTCAAGGGCAAGTAACTCTGAAAAGAATAACCCAACCTTGCCCAAATTCGAACTGGTCCGAGATGTTTTGACTGTCCTAGATACCTGCAAGTTACAAGAAGTTGCGATCAAAAATGAAGAAGCTAGAGCCCGGACAACATTTTCCCCATTATAAGTCTATAGAAAAATATTTCATCGCTCAAGGGCAAGTAACTCTGAAAAGAATGATCCAACCTGACCCAAATTCGAATTGATCCGAGATGTTTTAGCTGTCCTAGATACCTGCAAGTTACAAGAAGTTGCGATCAAAATTGAAGAAGCTAGGGTCCGGACAACATTTTTTCCATTATAAGTCTATCGGACCTTTTTGTTGCCATGGTAACCACAGTTTTAAACCAATCTGTCTCAAATCTATATGCAATCAATCCCCTACCCCAACAATGCTACACATAAAATTTGATCAAGATTGGCCAGCTACTTTAGCAGATATTAATGTTTAAAAGTGTGGACGTACGACGCAGGGACGGACGACGGACCAAGCCTATACTATAAGCTCACCTTGTGAGCCTTCGGCTCAGGTGAGCTAAAAAGTAACAGAGAATCACAACAAAATGACCTGTGCGCCAAGTGAAGACTCAGGTCAGTCTGGGTATTCACCAAGTCTTATCAGAGACTGTGCTGTTTCAAAAAAAGGACTATAGGGTCCTAAGCTACCCATTTGGTGCAAACTTTCTAGGCTGATCTGAGTCTTGGCTGGGCACAAGTGTCATTTTGTTGCTTTTGTCATGTTTGGTAATTTAAAATTCACGCTTCATGTGTTGAGTGCACCAAAGGCAGTCTAGTTACATCTAATTACATGAGGTCTTCTGAAATCTGTATGACACCACCTAATTTCCTACATTAAAGCCCCCCCCCCCCCCCTCCCCCCCACAAAAAAAAAAAGAAGAGAAAAAAAAGTTGTATCCAGGGGTTCAGATGGAGTGTGTGTTTGTTTGTGTGTGTATGTGTGCATGCACGCATGTGTGTGTGTGTGTGTGTGTGTGTGGATTTAAGATCACTTTCAACAATATTTCAGTCTAGCCGGTATCACAGTTGATGGTGTTTGACTGCATCAGGTAGCGTAACACTTACCTCTATAGTGCCGTCTCACTGAAGTACCATGTCCCATGTCATGTTACCAGTGAGTCGTCCACTTCCTTTAGCCTGACACTGGGTAGCTCTGCCCCATAATTCTAAGTACTAGGAATTGCTAGTAACGCCATTTTAAAGACATTGGTATGTTGGTGGCCCAGAATTGAACCCGTGACTTCCTGTTCCCCGGAGTAGACACTCACTCTGTCAACTGAGGTACCAGGGCGTCATGGAAGCACATGATCTCTGAGATTCCAATATGGTAAAAGCCTCCTAAAGTGTGCAGTCAGTACATGGCAAAAGTCACTTTTATCACTGATCAAGCATTTTAGGATGTAGTTTCTTTTACTGATAACCATGTGTTCTTACCACTTTGTTTCGAGTGCCTCAGAAATAAAAATCAGTCAAGTCTGATAAGAATTTACAATCACACCTGCAGAGTATTGTCAAAATATAACCTGGCCATGTTTGAACGAACAGCAAAGTGGCCAGTTGTTACACTCCAAAATTCGTCTCCACTCCACTCCAAAACTCCACTCCAAGACTCCACTCCATGACTCCACTCCATAAAATACACAGTGCCCTCTGTATTATATACAAGCTGAGCTGTGGATATGTGACTTGCTCAAGGTCACAACTTCGTTTTCCCGAAAAAAGGATCTCACAGAGGCCATTTAGACACATTTTGGCAATTTGTTTAGTATAATGAAGTTCATAGGAGCCCTGGTAGCTCAGTGGATTAAACGCTGCAGTTTGACTGATTTCTTTCTAGAGGAGGAACTGTTTTCAACCGTAAACGGGGTTCCGTGTCATTCTTAAGTTATTACCATCCCATCGTCCTGTTATGACTGCAATACTGTTGAAAAGGACGTCACGTAAAGTCGCAAGTCATCCGTCCACCACCTGAAGTTATTTTGTGCAGTGGAACTATATAAATCTTACAAGTCCCACTTCATGTCTGTGTCAGTAATTATCTCGATAGTAATGAATGGTAGGCGACCGTTGAATTCGGTCTATAATTTCTCTCATAAAAGAAATTGTTCGCACTGTATGCCTTTTTCTACTGTTTAAACAGCGAATACACTTCATTCAACTGATTCAACATGTCAGGCACTCTTTCATAGAAATTCGCCCCCCCCCCCCCCCCCCCCCCCACACACACACAATGGAGCAGTTTCTTTCCAGTAAGAGAACCACCCAGCCTCAGAGAGCAAACTGTAGCCCCTAGAATGTAAATTGTGTCATTCTTTCCTGTAAGGGCACCAAAGTAACAGAGACAATGGCGTATATCTCTTCCATTCCATTCCAATATGTTCGATTTCAAGATTTAAACTATAGCAAGTCAGGTAAAAACAGCATGCAAATTTGGACAGTGACATTGTTTCCTTTCCATGTCAGTTGTTTGGAATTGGAACAAAAATAACTGGGCAAACAGCTAGTGAAACTCCTGATGAGACGGCTCAGCTCAGTATGAGCCGTCTCATCTGGATTTTCACTGTTTGCAATGGTATGTCCGAATTTACCAGCTGTCCGAAGTAACCCGATTCGACCCTACCAATCTAAAAACTTGTCTTTGACTTTCAGGCAAGTGAATCATGAGTCAACTGAAAAAGAAGAAAAAGTCGAAAGGAGAGCCGTTTATTGTGTCTCAGCCTCTCAACTTCGAGCACAGGGCTCATCTTGGGACCCAGCAGGCGCCCACAGTGGAAACTCTGGTAGAACCGCCCACACCCTGTCAGGGCCCGGAGCTATACCAAGATGCTAAGGTAACAGAGAGAGAGAGAGAGAGAGAGAGAGAGAGAGAGAGAGAGAGAGAGAGAGCTGTTCTGGACGACGAGGATGTGTATACAGAACGACTAATTTTATTTACTGGCAGACAAACATAAAATTCTAAAAAAGAAGATATAGTTCAGTTCTAAGTTTGTTCAATAAACTGAATTTTTGATCTTTGAAATTAAGATGCACCAAACATTGAGATTTTGGATTAGAAGGGTGCCAGAATGTCATGAATGCTTCAGTGCCACTTTCCTATTCGATTGGTGTAACAAAAGAAACTTTTAGACCGGCTCGGGCACAATGCGAAACGACCCAGTAAGACATAAGCCTACTCTAAAAAAGGAAATAATTTACTCCTATGGGAGTAAATTCTGTCTGCTAGGAGCAAAGTGTATCTAAGTTGACCCCGAAAGGAGCGGAAAAATGAAAATAACAGAGTTGCTTCCCCTGAAAATATACACATCCACATTTCCACTAGCTTTAACATCTTCACAGTATCCGAACTACATGTACAATCTCTTCCGGTTTTCATAGCGTTGAATCGAGAGTACAAAATTCGCTTATAACCAGTAGTCGGAAACCATTATGTTTTGAGATTTTGTCCGGAATCTGCTGCTTCATTTACAGCTATTCAGCTTCGAAAATGTAAACAGGTAAGTTTAATATAATTTACTCTTCGGTCTTTTACTTTATTACCCTGTACAATGTCGTGTATGGGTGGGTAGTAATTGGTACAGTATTCAAATCGCCCTTGGCATGATTCTTAAACCATTTTGAGCATTTTCTTACATGTTTTATAAAAAATCTTTAGAATAAACGGAAGGCGTTATCAATCTACAGTTTGTTAGTTTTGATAAAAGAATGATAGCTAAGTTTTGCACGACACAATCTCGTGTTAAATTAAGCTGTTCGGAAAAAAAATCTGCGACGGCAAGGAGTTTTTCATTGTACAGGGCAATAAAGTAAAAGACCGAAGAGAAAATTATGGTTCCGGATAAAAACTCAAAACATAATGATTTCCGGCTACTGGTTATAAGCGAATTTTGTACTCTCGATTCAACGCTATGAAAACCGGAAGAGAGGGTACAGTGCGTTCGGATACTGTGATCTTGTACAATCCTACACTTGCAACCGGTGGCGACGAGAAATAAAAGAATCAACTTTTTAGTGTTTCATCCTCAAGAACTCTAGAGGGCGTTCTCTTGAAATCGGCAGATATTCTAAGATCATGGGCTTTTGAAAACGACAACATATCACTTACTACTCATAAACCAGATCCCTTAGGTGGGGTTTGAATAAAAATATAGAAAAACATCTAGACTTACAAAAATAAAAGACGTCGATGCAAGTTCATAAGCATGGAATTTTTTGAACGGTTTATGCTCGTTGAGGCCACACGGATGGAAAAGAGAAGGCGGCTTTTTAAAGAACTATGTCTATAGCAAGGATTTTCCCTATATGACCGGCACAACAGCACGGTTCAAATTTTTAAAGTATAAAGTGTGCATCTTTACCTTAACATATCTTCCATAATATGTAGACCGTATGAAATCAGATTATATGTAAATCAGAACCAAAGACATGGGGAGATAATCCAAGCTGACCTTACCTACCGTAAATTCAAGGTTTTCTCATACCTCAGTTTTTGGGGGTTATAAAAATATCGAAATCAGTAATTAATTCCTACATTTTTTTCTCATCAGTGCATGCTTAATACCAGCATATCATAATATGCAGCAAAGATTTTCTTGATACGCCTGATTGGCATCTAAACTTGCAAAACTATAGTTGTAGGCCTACTTCCGATCAGAACGACCAAAAAAGGAACGCTTCACAAGTACGTTTTCCCTTGTGACTCTGCATTTCCTTTATGCAGCAGACTTATTCATGGTAAGTACGCAATATATATGAGTCGGAGGCTCGGTCAGAAGCGGGGGTTGTGGGGGCAGGGATAGCGATAATCAGTGAGCCAAAGAAGAAGAATGGTCATAAGTAGCACTGTGATCTTAAACGATTATATTTGTACTAGGACCTTGAAATGCGGTCAAGATCACATAAATATAGTCAAAACTACCCAGTTTTGTCTTTGTGTAAGTCAAAAAGTGTTAATGGATACATAAAGCATTATTTCACCGATCAGTTGTAACATAAATAACAATTAATATCACCAATGACGTCAACGTCAGTGCACGTTTAACGTATTTCACACGAACACAACACTTGAAAATTTATTTGTCATGCAAGCTATACATGTCATTACCGTAAACACGCCTGGTAAACTATCACAGGTACCTCTGCGGAGGTACCGATAAAAAGTTGTGACAGACATCCGGAGCTGCCTCTGACGGCCCAAAAATATACAAAAATGGGTAGGTATTCGTCTTTTTTGATAAAATATATAATAACCAGGGAGTTTATTGAAAATCAAAGAATGCTATTCGACCCTTATATACATTAAGTTTTGTCACACATTATATCCCCGGGAACTTTATATATATACGGAATATATGACTTTTGAAGTGGCTTTAAGGTCAGTCGAAAGTACTCAAAACAGGCAAAAAACAGTCGTTTTAGATCCTAAATGCACTTTTCTTGCATAATAATCTGTATATCTGGACACACCAACGTAAAGTAAACCACCTTGCCCAAATATAAATGCCGATAAACTCCAAATATGGCTAGATTCTGTAAAAAAAAAAAAAAAAAACTGGAGGTGTCTCTGACGGCATGGAGGTGCCTGTGATGTAAGAAAATATAGTGAAAATCTGAAGATTTATTGCTGTTGCAAATATTGATATTTTTAGCGCGCCTTTGCGAATGCAAAGGAGAGCTTATGCAATACCCCCGGCGTCGTAGTCCGAGTATCCGTTAGCGTTAGCGTTAGCGTCAGCGTCCTCGTCGGCGTCTGTGATCAGGTTAACCCAATGTTAACTTTTGCGTTTAACTCGATGTTTAACTCTGTATCTTACAAACTACAGTAGCTACAGTCATCATACTTGGTACATATATACATCCATATGACTGCAGCAGCACCATCACTTACTTGTGTGTCCTTGACCTATATGTCACGGTTGACTGACTTTGATGTTTGGCACTGTTTTTAAGGAAATTTTTTTTTTGTTTTCATGATACTTTACTACAGTAGCTACAGTCATGATACTTTACTACAGTAGCTACAGTCATCATACTTGGTACATATATACATCCATATGACTGCAGCAGCACCATCACTTAATTGTGTGTCCTTGACCTATATGTCACGGTTTGATACTTTACTACAGTAGCTACAGTCATGATACTTTACTACAGTAGCTACAGTCATCATACTTGGTACATATATACATCCATATGACTGCAGCAGCACCATCACTTAATTGTGTGTCCTTGACCTATATGTCACGGTTGACTGACTTTGATGTTTGGCACTGTTTTTAAGGAAATTTTTTTTTTGTTTTCATGATACTTTTAACACAAGAGACTTGACCAGATAGCATATCCCTATAATTGCAGCAACTACAGAGCTTCCATGCTGACTCCTGTGTCCTTGAACTTTATTCTATATGTCACGGTTGACTGACTTTGATGTTTGGCACTGTTTTTAAGGAAATTTTTTTTTTTGTTTTCATGATACTTTTGACACAAGAGACTTGACCAGATAGCATATCCCTATAATTGCAGCAGCTGCAAACCTTCCATGCTGACTCCTGTGTCCTTGAACTTTATTCACGGTCTACTGATTTTGCCTTTTATCTCTAGCACTATTTGTCACGGTTGACTGACTTTGATGTTTGGCACTGTTTTTAAGGAAATTTTTTTTTTTGTTTTCATGATACTTTTGACACAAGAGACTTGACCAGATAGCATATCCCTATAATTGCAGCAGCTGCAAACCTTCCATGCTGACTCCTGTGTCCTTGAACTTTATTCACGGTCTACTGATTTTGCCTTTTATCTCTAGCACTATTTGATGAATTAACATAAAATCTGGCATAGTGGATCAGTCTGACATTGCGAATGAGTTGATACTTGGACAAAAAACATATCCCTACAATTACACCAGCTACAAATCATCCATGCTAACTCCTGTGCCCTTGACCTTTATTCACGGTCTACTGATTTTGCCTTATATCTCTAACACTGTTTCATGAATTAACATTATACCTAGCATAGTTGATCAGTCTGACATTGCGAATGACCTCATACTATTTATAGATCACTATGACACCCCACCCCCTTTCATCCACCCACCATCATATACCTTTATTCACGGTCTACTGATTTTGCCTTATATCTCTAACACTGTTTCATGAATTAACATTATACCTAGCATAGTTGATCAGTCTGACATTGCGAATGACCTCATACTATTTATAGATCACTATGACACCCCACCCCCTTTCATCCACCCACCATCATATCCACAAGTAGGAGTAAGAATCCTTGTCCAGGGTATGGCCAGAGATCAATATCTAGGACATCTTGATGTTAAAGTTTTGGATTAAACTTTAAGGCTTGTGCCTCCAAACTCATTCAAGGTATCTGCACATAATGATCACAGATGAAATAGTTTATAGGGAGATCAGGCTTTGACAACTGGTTCAGCCTAGGGGTGAGGTTATGGGGTGGGGCCAAAGGACTGATTCTTCTAAGGTGTACAAATTTTATATTGCTATACTTGGTCAAAAAGTGTATCTTTACAAGTGCACCAGCAGCAAAGCATCCATGCAGACTCCTGTGCCCTTGACCTTTATTCATGGTTGAGTGATTTTGCTTTATACCTTTAACACTACATTATAATAAATATGCAATATTAATATGCATTCTCATCCAGCTCATCACTTTATCTATTATGCTACAAAGTTTAAATGTAGTATGATACTTACCCAGACCAACATCTTTCAGTTCGTGGTACAGCTCCCCTGGGTCAGGTCAGGGGTCACACTGTATAGCAGGTCATATTGAAACCTTGGAAAATGGGTATAAAATCATAATTCTGGTACCATTACTTGCCCTGCAGAGTTAGAAACTGCTCATAATGATCACAGATGAAATAGTTTATAGGGAGATCAGGCTTTGACAACTAGTTCAGGCTAGCGGTGAGGTTATGGGGTGGGGCCAAAGGAAACACGAGACATCTGCAAAGGATAAGAAGGTGTCATCAGACCGACTTAGTACTGGGTAAAGGTGGTGTGAAAATCCATACTAGGAATCACCCTTTCTCACCATGAGGGATTATAAGTTAGACTGAGTTGGTATCTCTCCGTCTTGTACGCGACAACCCGACCCTCAATATCCGCAAAGTGTCCAGATAGTGGCATACAAGTCGACCCTGTATGCCAAAGGGAACAAGTGACTTAGTCTAGATTCTGATGCGATGCAAACTTCATTTGCGCACTAGCTACTTCATTCACCCCTGGTTAACTATGTATATACAGGGGCTGTTACCAAACTAAATGGAGTCCAAATTCCCAAAAGACCTGCTCATCATGGTTAAACAGATTTGTTTACCTACAATGAGAATGGTATTTTGGAACTGTGACACATTTTCATTTTGTTACAGCCTTGAAAACATAGTTAAACAGGAGTGACATTTGGTGCTCCATTTTTATTAAGTCAAAAACCTATCAAATGTCATTATTTGAAATGGAAATAGAGCTTCTCCCTGTTGGATCCCAAATTACTTGGAAAAAGCCCAAAACTACTTAGTTTTATGGACAAGTATGAAAAATTATCCATGTTACCCAGGAGTACTGGAAATTGATAGTCTTTTCTTTTTTCAGGTATTTCTCAAATCAGAGCCTACAAGGCAAGTAGGTACTTGTCTTATTTCATTAGTTCACTTGTCTTATTTCAGTAGTTCCTCTCTGCAAACAAAAATTTACTTGGTATCTCTAGACTTGTACTATTCCAAGGTTACTTAATGGAATTCTTTCAGGCTTAAAGACTTGCAAAAATATAAGATTGACAATGTCTCGTGAGCCACGGGATGGATTTTGGGCAATATATGTTGAACTGATTCTTGAGTTCAGCTCTTTATGTGAAATCACAAAGCAGGTGTGACATATCATTCTGCAGAATTTTATCCTAGTAAGACCTTTAACCGGAAGTTATTATCATGATTATAGTGAGTTCAAAATTACACCTGCCTGATAGTTGTCATTATCTTTGTTCATTTCAGGTTCTAGTCTCCTGCAGAAGAAATACCAAAGCTTTCTAACTACCAACAAGGGAGCTCATATGTATAACGGCAACATGTTTACCTGTACAAAGTGTAAAAAATCCTATAACACAGAAGCTGGTTGGAAAGGTCACCACTGTAATAAGTGCAAACAGTGTGAAAAGACTTTTTCTTCTCATCAGAGGCTAAAATCTCATTTCTGTGATGGCAAAAGTAATACATCAGAAGTACACAAATGTGAAAAGTGTAAAAGGGTATTCAAAACGTTTGCTAGATTACACATTCATAAATGTACATTTTGTGAATTTTGTGAAAAGACGTACAGCACAATTCAAAGATACAAGGATCACAGATGTGATATGGCTTTTGATTTAACTGTTGATAAAGAGAAAAAGCAGATTTCTGATGTGAATAAGACACATAAGTGCAACGTTGACAGAATTTCAACAACCCAAACTGTGTGTACATCTAATAATGAAAGCGCTGATAGAGTGCAGGATATTTTTGAAAGGACAGATTGTTCTGATCCTGATGGTAGTGGTGAATTCAAGGCTCTTGAAGACATTGAGAATACAGTACCAAGAATTGAGACTCATGAAATAACAAACCACTCACTAAAATTTAATTATTGTGAATTCTGTAAGAAAAAATTCAAAACATTGAAAGGGTTGAAACAACATAAATGCAGTTATTGTAAAAGATGTATGAAAAGGTATAGCACATACCAAAAGCTGATGATGCACAAATGTGTGAACACTGAGCAAATATTATTTAGTGGTAACAAAAAACACTTGAATATAAATATGGTTTCAGAGTCTTACAACTCTACTGAATCAGATAAGTGTATACGCAGTACAAATTTGAAAACTGCTAAAAGTAGTGACCCTCAATTTCCAGATTTAGGTTTTAAAAAGAATAGTAATGTGACATCATTAATTCAAAAAGAATGTAGCAGAAAAAATTTCAACCCAGTCAGTTTGCAGTGGCAGTTAGAAAAATGTAATGAGATGAAATTACCTCTAGTTGTGGGTCATTCTTTTACTAAGAGCAGTTTAGAAAAGCCATGTTCAGTTTATGAAACTAGACAAGATGGTAATTGCTTTTTTAGAGCAATATCATATATTGTTACAGGAAAAGAATGCTTCCATTCAGATATTAGAGCTAAAGTTATTTTGCATATGCAGACTTATCCAGATATTGTCAAAAGTGTTCTACCAGCAGATGAGACTGTTGACACTTACTTAGAGACAACACAAATGGCAAGGTCACAGACATGGGCAACTCATATTGAAATATTTGTAACTGCTCACCTGTTGAAGACAAATATATATGTATATACCAAATATGGAAATAAGATGCAATGGACTAAGCATGGTGCCAGTTTTTTACAATCATCTGTTACACCTGAGAGTTGTGACATTTATCTTGACCACCCAGGTCAGGTTCATTACAATGTAGTTACTTCAGTATTTTGTGATACATTACAAACAAAAGATGTAGTGAGTAACAGTTCAGATATAATGACTGACATGATTATGAAAGAGCTACAGTTCCAAGTAAATTTGTCTAAAGTCCATTTGGCTTCCACTGCTGCCCAGCCGGCAGATAATACAATTTCATCTGATAGAAAGAAGAGACACAGACAACAGATGCAAGCTCTAAGAGCAGATAAAAATTACAGAAATGAAGAAAAATTGAAAAACCAGGCTAGAAAAAGGCAGCAGAGAAAGGACAAAATTTACAGGCAGAAAGAAAATGCTGCAAAACATAAAAGTAATAATTATTTGAATCAGGCTCGCCTCCATAAGTGTAAAAAACGAAGACAATTGAGTTACACACTTAAAGAAAAACTTTCAAGAATGACTGCACAGTACAGAAATAAACAGAAACTTTATAAAAAGGCATTGAGAACAAATTTAAATCAAAGACTGAAAGAAAAGAGGGGAAAATTGAAACCAAAATACAGAGAGAAAATGAAAGAATATAAGAAAGTACAAAGAATGAATCCTGAAAAAAGACTTAAAGAAAAGCTGGGAAAAATGACAGATAAATATAGAGAAAAAATGAGACAGTATATGAAAGCACAAAGAATGAATCCTGAACAGAGACATAATGAAAAGCTGGGAAAAATGACAGATAAATATAGAGAAAAAATGAGACAGCATATGAAAGCACAAAGAATGAGTCCTGAGCAAAGACTTAAAGAAAAGCTGGGGAAAATGACAGAAAATTATAGAGAGAAAATGAAACAATATATGAAAAGACAGAGAGTAGGTAATGAATTCAGATTGAAAGAAAATCAGACCAGACTGTTAGATCATTGCAGAGAAAGAATGAAGCTTTACATGAGGAGGAGACGTGTTACCCTCCAAGTAAACAGACTTAAAGTAGTTGGAAGAAGTAGAAAGTACAAAGAAATGGACAGAGTGCGCAAGCAGATACAAAGAGAAAATCTGCAGTATCTTGAATGTCAACTTATGTATATACAGCACAAAAGAGAGGACATTAAATATGTTCTGAAAGAAAGACTCCATAAAAGGAAGAAAAGAAAAGACAGGTCATACAGATCACATGAAAAAGATAATAAACAGAAGGAGATATCAGAACAATCTGTAATTTCCAGCTTCCATGACAGTGTACAAGAAGGACCTATCTTTGTATGTACATGTTGCAGTCAGCTGTGGTACAGGCAAAGTGTTCGATATGCTGATAGCGTTAAGAATATTACAGCTGAAGATCACATAAAAAAGTGTTTTAGAGGAATTGTAAGTGCAAAAGGTAAGGAATGGCTATGCAATACTTGTGAAAGTGCATTGAGGAAGAAAAGGTTGCCAGCTTTATCAGTGGCTAATAAAGTGTATTTTCCAGAAAGACCCAAAATTTTAAACCTTGGGAACCTTGAAGAAAGGCTGGTTGCTCCAAGAATTCCATTCATGCAGTTGCATGAACTACCAAGAGGAGGACAGTTAAGTCTTAAAGGAAACATGGTTAACATTCCTACAAATATCAACACAATTGCCAGTGTTCTTCCTAGACAAGCAGATGATTCAGCAAGCATTCCCCTAAAGTTGAAAAGAAGGTTGTCATATCAGCAACATTATATGTACAATACTGTAAGACCTAATGTTGTTTTGGATGCACTGAAGTACTTGGTAGAAAATAGTCCTTTATTTAAAAATGAAGGAATTATGATAGACAAGGACTGGGAATATAGGCCTATTGATGATTTTACAGAAGAGACTAAGAATTCAGAAAAGGATGAAAAACCTGCTGACAGTAATAAAAATTCTGAAAATGATGTCTGGGACGAAAATTCATTAGAGGATTTATCAGCTGGGAACCTCGATACCATGCTACAGCCTAGTGATATGTCAGAGGAAGCAAGGAGAGTTGTTTCTGTAGCGCCAGGTGAAGGTGGCTTTCCTGTCAGTGTCTTCATGGATAAATACTCTGAAGAGCTATCTTTTCCTTCTCTTTTTTGTGGTGTCCCTAGGCCCGAAAATTGTCACCGAGAAGTCCCTGTATATTATAGTGAACTTTGTAAATCAGAGCTGAGGAACAAAGACAGGCGAATTGCTGGTCATATTGCCAATATATTTTTCAAAATGAAGAAGTTACAGATGAAGCAGATACTTGATAGGGCCAGTCTCTGTCTCAGAAAAACCAAGAATATTTCAAATGTAACAGCTGGAATGCTGAAGTCAAAAGAGAAAATTGATACTATTGTGAATGTAGATGAAGGATTTAGAGTATTTAGAGATTTGAGAGGGTCGCCACCATACTGGGAGCGAGTTAAGAAAGATCTATTTGCAATGTTAAGGCAGTTAGGAATACCAACTTGGTTCGCGTCCTTCTCAGCTGCAGAAACAAAATGGGACCATCTTCTCCAAATACTTGGACACACAGTAGACAACAAACACTATTCTTCAGAGGAAGTATCAAGAATGACCTGGTTTGATAAACAACGACTTATAAGTAAAGACCCAGTCACATGCGCACGTCATTTCGACTTTCAAGTTCAAAAGTTCATCTATACTGTCTTGAAGAGCTCACTTTGCCCTGTTGGTTTGATTTCAGATTTCTTTTACAAAGTGGAGTTCCAGATGCGTGGTTCCCCCCATATACATATGCTCATTTGGGTTGAAGGAGCTCCAGCCTTAAATGAATATAATGTTGAAGCAGTAATTGAATTCATTGACAAGTATGTGACTTGTGCAAAGGAAGATGATGTGAATGATCTAATTGACAGGCAGCAACACAGACATTCAAGAACTTGTCAAAAGAAGAAGAAAAACAAATGCCGTTTCAATTTCCCTCAACCACCACTGTCAAAAACTCAGATCCTTGATCCACTACCACCTGACTGTGCTGAGAATGAAGTCAGAAAACACAAACAGTCATGGAAGAGTATACAGAATGCACTTGACACTTACAAAAATGGTGAAACATTAGAATTTAATCAATTTCTTCAAAAGCTGTCCTTGACTGAAGAAGAATACATATTAGCTATACGATCGTCAATTAAGACGAAGACCATATTCTTGAAAAGGTCATTGGATGAAACTAGGATCAACAATTATAACAAGGTGTTACTCCTATCATGGCGTGCAAACATGGATTTGCAGTTTGTGGTAGATCCTTTTGCCTGTGCAATGTATGTTGTTACATATGTTGCAAAGTCACAGAGAGGCATGTCTAATCTCCTGTATTGTGCATGCAAGGAGGCTCAGGAAGGAAACTTTGACATCAGGAGACAGGTTCAACATATAGGAAATGTTTTTCTAAACAATGTTGAAATTTCTGCCCAAGAGGCTGTCTACTTCATTCTGCAAATCCCACTCTATAAATCTTCAAGGGATGTGTTGTTCATCAACACTTCTCCTCCTAATGAAAGAACAGTGATGCTGAAGACCTTTCAGCAGATTCAAGCTCTGCCAAATGATTCAACAGAAATAGAACAACATGGAGTGATTCAACATTATACTGAAAGACCAAAGCAGTTGGAAGATATTTGTTTAGCTGATTATGTGTCACAATACAGAAAAGTCAAGAAATCAGCTGAGAAGATAGTTGAGGCAACGGAGAATGACAATGATGAAGCAAGTGAGCAGACTGATGAAGAAAAAGAGCCAGCAGAAGTAAATATTTTCTCCCTTGGAAATGGATATGTTCTTAGAAAACGGAAGAAACCTGCAGCAATTCGTTATGTTCATTATCATGAAGATAAAGACAGAGAAAAACACTATAGAGAAATTCTGATGCTGTTTTTACCATGGAGGGATGAAGACACTTTAATGGCTGAATGTGAAACGTATGAAGAAAGATATTTCCATATAATCAAAGAAACACTAGACTTGACAGAAAAAATGAAGCAGTATAACCATCACTCAAAGACACTTGAACTGGCTATAAAGGCTGCAGAAAGTATGAATGAATCTGACTTTGAAGGGCAGTGGGATCAGCTTGCTCCTAATACTGAATTCATTGAACAGGAAGATATAGATGAAGGTGTCAGACACACAGATAAATATCCTTCACTGAGGCAAATCGAAAAATCTGATCTTGGCTATGATCTTGGATTGAGAGTGAAGAACACAACTGATGAGGAAGTAGTTGTAAATATGCTGACTGATGACAAGTACTTTGATATGGCTCGATCATTAAACCCAGAACAAAGACATGTGTTCTACCAAGTTCTCCACTGGTTAAAGACAAAATCAGAACCATTATATCTGTTTATCACAGGAGGAGCAGGAGTTGGGAAAACAGTTGTTGTTACTGTGTTATACCAGGCCCTATTAAGATTCTATAACAAGGGTGTAGACATTGACCCAGATGACCTAAAAGTATTATTGGCTGCACCTACTGGAAAGGCAGCATACCTGATTAAGGGCAATACTATACACAATTTGTTTGCTATACCAGCTAGTCAGGGATTCACTTATAAAACTCTTACACAAGACCGACTAAATACTCTCCGGTGTAAATTCAAGCAAGTGAAACTCCTTATCATTGATGAGGTGTCTATGGTTGGTAATCAGATGCTTAATTTCATCAATTTAAGACTGCAACAAATAATGGGTTCCTCAAAACCATTTGGTGGATTGTCAGTTGTTGTTGTAGGAGATCTGTACCAGCTGAAGCCCGTTTTCGATGGATGGATATTTTACAATCTTAGAAGTGACTATGGTCCCCTGGCTACAAACCTCTGGAAGGAACTGTTCTACTTCTATCAACTGGACACCATTATGCGACAGAGAGATGATTTAGAATTTGCGAAACTATTGAATAGATTAAGAGTTGGCCATCAGACTAAAGAAGATATTGAACTGTTAAAAACTAGAGAAATCAAGGTTGACATGTTAAACGCCAAATACCCAAGAGAAATCCCACATATTTTCTTAAAGAATGACTTGGTTAACAGTCACAATGGGATGGTTTTTGCTATGGCTCCAGAATCTACCAAAGCTGTAGTTCATGCCATAGATATTGTAGTAGGAGATGTGTCAGCAGAAGTTAAAGAAAAGTTGCTCAAGATAGTGCCAAATGACAGCTCTAAGACCATGGGTTTAGTAGCCTTATTACAGACTGCACTTGATTTGAGAGTTGAGATCTCTTCCAATGTAGATGTTGAGGATGGAATAGCCAACGGTGCCTCTGGTGTGCTAAAAGCAGTCACAGGAAGAGTAGGAGACAATGATAGACCATTGTATTTCTGGGTTTCCTTTGATGACCAGAGAATTGGGACAAATATGCGAAGAATTTCAAAACAGCTGTACCAAAAGAACATACTACCAAACTGGACACCTATAGCTGAAGTTAAGAGGCAGTTCAACATTGGTAATCACAAGTCAGCACAAATTTTGCGCTCCCAGTTTCCACTAAGACCAGCTTGTGCAAAAACAGCCCATCGCTGCCAGGGTGACACATTGAATTCAGCTGTGATAGATCTTAGTGGACGGACATTTCCCCATGCTCACTATGTGTGCCTCAGTCGAGTCAGAAACCTTTCAAATCTTCACATCAAAGCATTGAATAGTGAATCCATCTCAGTCAGTAAACCAGTTCATGATGAAATGGCTAGGCTGGAGAAGGAAAGAAAACTTGTCTGTTGTCTTCAGTCACTGAACGAAGTCAAAGCAAAACTCAAGATCATATACCACAATGTCCGTTCATTACATAAGCATTTTCTAGATGTGTTGAGTGACAACAGTTACCATTCAGCTGACCTTTGTATTTTTACAGAGAGCAGACTTAATCACTTAGACAATGACAATAATCTGAACATTCCTGGATTCAAAATATATAGATATGATCACAGTTTCAGGACTAGAACTGGTATGAACAGATCACCATACGGCATGGTCATATATAGTAAGGTTTCCCTGGAGGTAATTGATATCAGCCATCAGCTCTTGTTGAACTCATCTGGAACAGTGACAGAATATGTTCTTATACACATAAAGACAGATGATGCTAATGGACTAGCTGTCATTGGAGTATACGTATCCCCACAGGCAAAGGTACCTGAACTTGAGTCAGCAGTGAACAACATAAATAATAGACTGATTGCCCTAAATCCATCTTATACTATTATAATGGGTGACTTCAATGTTGACTTATTAAAAGTCAGTGGTTCCTCAGTTAAGAAGATATTTCCATCAAAAATGCAATTCATCCTATCAGAAACAACTGATTACCATTCTGCTTTAGATCATATCTACTCAGATGTTCCTATGAGTCATCTCAGAATTGGAGTAATGGAAAGTTACTTTTCAGACCATAAACCAGTTTGGGCAGCTATAATGTAAGATGAATTATAGTCTGTGGACAAAAATCCTGTATAGATAATTATAAATGTGTTTTAACTTATAAATAAACAGAATACAGGAAGATGCTAATCACTAATTTGATACTTATGGACTGAATGTTTTTAGAGCTGTTTATGGAAGAAAAGCTAATAAATAAGTTACGTAAAATGCAGGGAGATACAAAGCAACATAAAACTAGTATTCATGGATAATACTGGTTTTAAATTCAAATGGATTAAGTGCAGATTACCGAAGACATTAAAGAGATGACTTTGAAGAGACTTGCATAAATGTTAAAGAACATTCAACCAGATAAGTGCCATCACAAAACAAGAAGGAAGTCTACAACTGAAGAGATAAAGAAGATTTGGTTTCAGCATATCAAGAATATGAGCTGCAAGTCAAGATCCAGTTCCTGGAATGCAAAAAGCTGAAGGTACCATAAAAATTCTAAGAATTGGAATACCTGAAAATAACCGTAATTGTCCTAAGAATGGGACAGTTTGGTTTTACAATGCAGTAATGCATCCAAAAGATGCAAATGAAATTGCAAACAGTGCAGACCCTGTTCAGACTGCTTGTTACAGTCTAATACATCTGCACCTGTCTGTCCCAATACTTAGAATTTTTACCGTTCTAGGATCTTTCACAACTCACAAATGAAAAGTCCATACATGCATATACACACACTCATACACATACATGAAAGCAGACTTCAAGATTGAAGGTAGTACCTTAGGATGAAAGTAGATGTACTCAGCCTCTTTTAGCGAACCTTTTCAAACACAAAGGAGAGCTTAATATGACAAGCACGATAGTCTGACTATATAACAGCATTCTTGTTCAGGTTTGGGTAAGTGTCTGCATCTGTGGTCAGGTTAATCTATGTTATTCAGGTTAAGGTCTATTTCTTACTGTACATAAGTGCTAGGGTATTGAGCTTCTTACACACTTTCATCATATCCACCTATATGCAAGCACCATTTTCATCTTGACATACTTATCATGGTCTAATGGCTTCAAAAGATTTAGGTTAAGCTATGCTTAGCATCTTTTTAAGGTCATGCAGTTCCTCAGTAACTCTATGGGCCAGGATCTCTCTGAAAGCAATAACCCAAGCGCGATCCTGACCTATATTTTAAATTTTACCGATTTAATATTTTTCTGACCCTAAATGGGTTAGGGTCATGATAGTTGGAACACAGATATATCTGGACAAGATTTCACCACCACCATCCATAAACTAAATTGACATATGTTTTATGATTTACTGAATTTAGGCTCAAAACTGCTTAGTATTACCACAGGTCCACCATTGATTTTGACCTATATTTAATGTTCATTGACATTTTAATGTTGCTCCTCCATACCTATATTGAATAGTGTCATAACACTTGCTTCAGCAGTCCGTGATCTTGATCTATATTTTGTGGATCAAAAACTTCATGATATTTTTGTGTTATCTACAATGTGTCAGGATACTTTGTAACCATGAGAGTCAGGCATCCATTAGGCGCGCTTCGTTGTCTTCTGACAACTCTTGTTCATCTCTAGACCACTGCCTTGAAAGGATCGTTCATTCAATGTCGAAATAATCTATCATACTGCATATATCAAGCAAATTTTTGTTAAAACGACAGTCAATGATCATGAACTTATACAATCAGATTATACATCCTGCTCTCAAAACCAAGATGGAAGTTAGTATACATTGACAATAGTTCATAACAGACACGCATGATAAACAGAATAAACAGATTTTTCCCAGACAGGTGGCCATTCACCTACCCCAAATGAAAACAACATTAACTTCTGTTTTACCTATTTTATATTTTAAATTACAAAACAAAACAGAAAGCAAAGTGGGCAGCTGTACAAATGACCTTATTGCAAGAAGACTACAGACAAGAGGACATAAGAACATGTTACATTGATGCTTCGCAACAGAAATCCAAAATGCAAAGCATATCATCTCAAAGAGTTATTGCCCGTTTTGTTTCCATATCTGTTAGTCAAACATTGACGAGTTGCACGTAGCTGTTGAAAATTTACTGCCTAATTCAGTGTTTGAATAGTTATGAAATGCGCTTAAATAAGAGGCAACGCTTTTATGAATGGTGATGACTGCCTGTTAGCCATTCGAACTCGTTAGAAATTGTCGAGGTCACGCGCTACTTTTGCAAAAACAACACTATTTCGGAAGATGACTCTTATGTAGTAAAAGTGCTCTTTTGTTACCAAATTTGATGCAGTGGTTATTCAGAGACTTTGCTGGTGTATTTGAATTGTAGCGCCAGCAACTCAAACATAGCCTGACTGAATCACTTGTAGCACCTATCACTCCAGTTACCACAAAGTTAACACATACAGCGAGCGTCATACGACATATGCGAGCGACACGCGTGTGAGGTACTGAAAGGATCAACACCTGTACGTGTATGCCTATTGACGCGTGTCGGTAATTTTGACCCATTTGACACCATACATATAGCTGGCATGGCGTGTGATCTCGACAATTTCTAACGAGTTGGAATGACTCAGAGGCAGCACCTCCCGATCATAGTCATCACTATTCACAAAAACGTTGACTCTTATTTAAGCGCGCATTTCATAACGATATTAACACTGAATTAGGCAGTAAATTTTCAGCAACTATGTGGAATTCGTCATTTTTGACTAACAGAAGCGGAAACACAAAATGGGCAATAACTCTTTGAGATGGTGTTTTATGAATTTTAACATGGAATATCTGACATACGCATTATGATAGCTTATTGGGGCATTGAATGACTGATTCTTTCCAGGCAGTGGTCAAGAGAAGAAGTATGTCAATGTTTCCAGCTGCAATAACTATTCAAATTTTCACTATATTTTCTTACATCACAGGCACCTCCATGCCATTGCAGGCACCTCCAGCTGTTGTTTTGAAAAATCAAGCTTTATTTGTAGTCAATCGACATATATATTTGGACATGGAGGTTACCTTAACATCGGTGTGCCGAGAAAAACAGATTCGTATGCAAGATCACTGCATTTAAGACCCAAAACGGCCAAATTCTTGATGTTTTGAGTAATGTGGGCTGACATGAAAGCCGCTTCAAATGTCGTATCTTTGGTAAATATGGAAAGTTCTGGGGGATGTGATGTGTGACAAAACTTTATGTCTATAAGGGTCGAATAGCACTTTTTGATTTTTATTAAACTCCCTGGTTATTTTGTGTTTTGTCAAAAAAGAGGAATAACTACCGTTTGTTGTCATTTTTTGACAGTCACAGGCAGCTCCAGATGCCTGTCACAACCGATAATCAGTACCTCCGCCGGAGGTACCTGTGATAGTTTACCAGGCGTGGTAAA
>CAXDIV010000240.1:0-108646 GCA_963989385.1 Ctena decussata | reverse complement strand
TTTTCATGTACTCATTAAGATGATTGTATATACCAATTTTCAGGTCAAAACCTTCAACAGTTTCCAAGAAATATTATGTTCTAGCATTTTCTCATATAAAAGCTACAGAAATTAAATTTGACCTTACCGTAAAAAGGTCAGGGTCAACCCAAGGTCATAGTTGAACAATCTTGGTAGTACTTGCGTACTCAATGCTATACACCAAGTTTCAAGGCAATCGGCCTATTGGTTCAGGAGAAGAAGATATTTAAAGGTTTCTACCATATATGGGCGTGGCGGCCATGCTGGTCATGTGACCCGGACCATTTGAACAATATTTCGGTCTCACAAGCCCTGGATGCTGTATATGAAATTTGATTACGATCAGCTCTGTGGTTTTAGAGGAGAAGTCGCTTGAAATTGTGGCCGGACGACGGACGACGACGATGATGATGGACGACGGAGCCTGCCCAAACTATAAGCTCCCCCCGGAGCCTCCGGCTCAGGTTAGCTCAAAAAGGCAGAATGGACAGCTGTTCAGGTGACCATATTGCTAAAGACCATAGACAAGCGGACGTAACAACATGTAAAACCGAGGAAGCACAACAGAAGTACCGTCTTTATTTCCGTTTCTATGATGTGTTCATTGCTTCCAGAGCTTGTTCCCTCAGAATTTATGTCACTGCAACTGGTGTTGTGCTGTGTGGCGGTCGTCAAAGTCTTCCCGTGCATCATCATAGTGCAGATTATATACTTGCTGATCCTTGTGGGTCAAACGACACATTTTGATTCAGTTTGATGGCTGGATGGATGACTTGCGATTTTACGTCATTTTCAACAGTATTTCAATCATATACGGACGATGGGACTGTGATAATGAAGGGCTGTGTGCAATGAAACCCCGTTTACGGTAGGAAAGATTCTCGCCACAAGCGGGACTCGAACCCGGTCCGCTAGATAAGTAGGCCAGCGCTTAACCCATTGAGCTACCGGGGATCCTTGATTCAGTTTGAAAAACGAGTTTCACGGAAACCGGTGCTAGGGGTCGTGGGTAGTTTTTCAACATCACATGATTTCAGACGAACAGTCTCGGTTAAGCTAGGTTTGCTATTTTCGTTTCTATGATGTGTTCTTTGCTTCCAGAGGTTCTTCATGTTTCTATATCTTTTTCTTTCCCCTGGAAAGTAAAATAATGGGCAATTATCAGGCACTTTTACAAACAGATCCCATAACCACCTTCAGAACAAAAAGGAAAGAGGCACACACACCAACCGACAACAGCCCACGAAAGCCATGCACAGCAAACAGAACAGACAGGCGGCCGCCTAGCCACCTCAATAAAAACACCACCCACAATACAAGTGAACGAAGGCACCGACAGGGACGTACAGAACAAGCAACAGTAAAACCCCATTAACTACCCTCCATCTTAAACAACAAAACAAAACAGGAAGCAAAGACGGCAGCCATACGGGTGACCATATTGGTAAAAGACCACAGACAAACGGTAGCCACAACAGACGAACAAACCCGGTTACCCACAGTAGAGCCTTTCAATAAGCACCATTATCTTGAATTTAGAACTTCAGTGAAAAATGTACATGCCGACTAATAAGCATAGGACCCGGTACGATCAGTAATATATTGCTGATGTCTTTCCCAGACTGGTGGCAATCCAACCACCCAAACCGAATACACCAACCACACAACAGGTAAACGAAAGCACCGACATAGACAACCAGAACAACCACCCGCCCTCAATCATAAACTTAAAAACAGAACAGAAAGCAAATTGGGCAGCCTTAGAGGTGACCATATTACTAGAAGACCACAGACAAGCGGACAAAAGACCAACCAACGTTGAGGAATCACAACAAAAGTTCTGCCCCGGAATGGTGAGCAAAAGAATACTGGGTGGCCTAAATCAGGTTTACTGGCTCCTGGATCCAGACCATCACCATCAGGTAATGCCATGGTTTGAAACACCTAGCTAACCGTCCGGCCCATGCAAAAACCCACTAACCAATCAATGAATCATCACAAGAAACAAACTAAAAAAGACAAGGATAAAAAAAATGATGAACCATGGACGAGGTCTTGAGCGAAACGACGTTTTGCGATACATTGAGACCCCCCCCCCCGGGATCCAAATAATAGAGGCATCAACCATAATTGGGCTTACCACTAATCCTTCAGTTGCGTTCACTCGGAAACAGTGCGGCACTTTCTCAGAAGGCAACCTCGCATCACTGAAAACATCCTCCCGCAACAAAAGCTTGCAACAAGTAGGTCTAACCATCGTTTTTATTGAGACATGTTTAAGAAGATGGGTGTCGCGGAGAAGTCGTAAGAGGCAATCAGCTATGATACAGAGAGTCGAGGTTCATCTTCTCAAAGGGCCAGCCAGCGACAGAAACTTAAAATCTTAAAGAGTTTCTTCAGGAACAGAGAAGGACAATGGGCAATACTTTTAAGTTTCGGCTACTCCAGCCTCATCAGTGACCTTAACAATATCTGATGACGAAAGTCAGAGAAAAGCATACTGTTACTTCTTATTTTAATAAGGCAGTAGATTCAAAGACTGATATATATCAAAAAGGGTCCAAATAATTAAAATGTGATGATCTAGAATAAGAGTTCAATCCAATCAAAAGAGTCTGATTTCTCAGACTATATATATCCTCTTACATCATCAAAGGACACACATATAATCTGTACTTTGGATGAAGGCGGAAGGGTGAAAAAAGAGATAAACGTCAGCCAGCGGAGAGGGAGGGTCTCCGCCCTCATATGATGTGCCAGAGATGCGATAGGTTTCGAACATCAACTGCCTCTACGTAACAATGCTACAGAAAACATTTTCGTGATACAGCAAAGTAGTTTGCAAAGCAGATGAGAAAGCAATAATCAGGAACCGACATTATCGATTTTCACATCCTGCCCTCAACACCAAATGGGAGAGATAAACAATAAAGAAGACACACAAAGTTAAACAAGACTATGACAAGCGAAAAGCCAACAGATCACCTAATTTCCACCCTATGACAACCAGGCATTCCTAAATAGGTTCGAGTCGGGTAACTTCGGACAGCGGGTAAATTTGGACATACCATAGCAAACAGTGAAAATCCTGTGGAGACGGCTCATCATGAGCCGTCTCATCAGGATTTGCACTTTTTTATCAGTTTTTTTTTATTCCAAACAACTGCTATATAAAGGAAACAATGTCACTGTCCGAATTTACCCGCTGTCCGAATTTACCCGACTTAACCCTAACGTACAAACTGTCAAGACAAATAGAAAGCCAACAATGTCAATAATTGGTTGGATGGTTGATTTGATGCTTAACGTCCACGGTAAACAACTAAGGTCATGTCGGGACGGTCAGTTAACCTAACCACACTATTCCTGGGCAGGCTTAGACCTCCTAAGCGGTTAACCAGTACTAAGTGCACATACTTTCGCCAGTAACTGACAACTGCCCTTCTTGAATCAGTGGAAGGAGAAACGAAAGTATGTGGCCAGACCGGGATTCGAACCCAGGACCTCTGACTTACGAGTCATGTGCCCTACCGATTGCGCTACCCGGCCCGGCACAATGCCAATAATAGTAAAAATAAAAAACGAAACAAAAATACTAACATGGACAACCAGAAAATGTAACAGTAACATCTATTTTTTGCCTATTTTCTTAATTCAATTACAACAGAGCACAGAAAGCAAAGTGGGCAGCTATACAGATGAATATATTAGTAGAAAACCATAGACTAGCTGACTTAAAGACAAGTTAAATTGAGAAACCCTAACTGAAACACGCCTTGTGATGGTCATTAACATAATTAGAGGGGAAGAGCGCTAAATCTACTTTTACTGAATCAAAACCGTCGTCCTAAGCTTCCACAATGGTCCGATACAAATAAATACTTTAAGTTAGCTTTGTGGTCCGCGTGAAGGGTTGCTTATATTTCGTTTTTGAATTTATAGGCTTAGTCACCATGAAATTCTTGTTCTGAAAGCCTCTGCTGCAATAGAAGTTTTGGTTTTACATTTATCAATTTTAGACGGATTTGTTTCATTTAAAGTTTATGACAAACGCGATGACTTTGATTTCGACATTGTTAATTTTCCGTTTTTGGATGCTGATGTTCCCCGCACCACTTCTTATGGTGTTTACATTTCTCAGCTTATTCGCTTCGCTAGGGTGTCTAGTCATTTGGCTGATTTCAATGCTCGTAATAAAAGTTTGACTGCCAAGCTTTTACAGTAGGGGTATCGATATTATAAACTTCGGAAAGCTTTTTCTAAATTTTATCATAGACACTTTGAATTGGTTTCTAAATTAATACAGGGTTAAGGTCACTTTTGCAACAAGGCCTATCGGAACCTGAATTTGATGACTCTCTGATGAGTTAAGGGATCTCCATACGAACCAAACTACCAACTAATTGTGTGCACCGCGGCGGAGGGTGAGGGTGAATGTTTGGGCACAGTAAAACCGGTTTAAACCCCCAGTAGCTATTACTGACCCTCCCAAGGCGGTACTTTTGTTGCAGTTGCATTTGTTTTATGTTCGGTGCTGTTTAATTTATTGTGATCTCATTTTAACCATTTTATAATAAAAACAGAAAATAGGTAAAAGTAATTTTTAAATGTTTTTCTTACAATTTGCTTCGTCTGTTGTATCCCTTCTGTTGGTCTAAATTATTTAGTTTAATAAAGATAGCTCAGTTGCCACCTATTTGGGAAAGGGCTGCTGACTCGGTTTATCACTTGTAATTTATTGTTTGTTGGGATGTCTTTGTCAATCTTTCCCTTTGATGTTGGGGATAGGGTTTGCGATCTGATTCAGTCAGTTCCTGAAGTGTAGTTTCTCTTTAAATTTGATTCGAAGTTTGATTTAGAAACAGATTCATGGTGTCGGCGATAAAAATTTTATATTTTTTTTTCTCAAAATTTATGATACCGATAGCCCTGTTGGAGAAGTTTAGCAGTTAAAATCTGTAGTTATAAAGATTTTTTTAACTTCATGTTTACGGAAGAGTCTAAATTAAGTTCCCTGTTTGACTATTATGTCGCCGACTTGTCTTTATAAAAGTGTTGACTATAGCAAAGAGAAATGAAAACAAAAGTACTTAGAAAATATCTATGTGTTGTCTCTCAAGTCCTTTTGATTAGAATATACAATTTATAATTTATTACTTGTAGCACGCTCACTTAATCTGAAGTTAGCACAGATTTATTTACGCACAGGTTCTTGGTACAAAAATATGTAGTTCTCTTAAATACTTTTGATTAGCACATGAAGGTATTAGGGCATCGGTACATCTTCTTGATTGTACGTCTGCCTATTTTACAAATAGGAACAACTTTTGTGACTTCCTTTTTGCTTTCCTGGTAATGAATCCCTTATGAAAATCTACTTGTAAAGGAGACAATTTGCTTCTAACGGAACAAACACTCCTGTCTTTAATCTATAGGATTTTACATACAGACAAAAATGATGAAAGCTGCCTCTAATAAAGGTTTACTTATTTACCTGAAATTGAAAAGACTGTAAGCAAATTCTCTTGATCTGAAAGATCCATGTAAAGTTAGCAGACATCTCACTAGTTCATAGCACTATCTAACCGAAATTAATTCTAGCATAGACGTTTGTACTCCAGAATCACAGCAGGTCTCAATGGCTGCGCATGGCTTTCCATAGACTGTCAAGATGTCTTCTGCTCGCGTTATCTGATGGCCTGAGCCAGACCATTCCTAGCATCAATTCTTTTGGCAACCGGCTCTGGCTCGTCGCCATGGACATCAACGGCATCATCAGCTGATCGGGAGCCCCGATAAGATTTAGAATAGAACAATCGGTCCGAGAATCACCTGTCTCGACTGTGCTGTCAACATTGACATAGTATTTCGCTCCCATCCTCTCGCCGTCGGATAGCACTCTCTGCAGCCTCTGCAGTTCAGACAGTGGTTGGTCATGTTGTCGGCTAAGGTGATGGCGGCGGCTCCTTGTATTGGTGGCGGTATCTGTACATATATCCAGCAGTTGATGATTGTGGATAGTTTCACTGAGGACCATGCTTGGTGAACGTAGGTGATTGCCATCTTCAGTAAAACTTTCTGGGCTTCCCCATCTCTCCTTGCTTCTTGTTATGTTTTGTAATGAAAGAGAATAGGTAAAAACAGATGTTAATGTTTTTGTATAATTTGTTTTTATTGATTGTATTTGTTCATATTGTTCTTACTTATTCTAAGAGGTCCTTAACGCGGAACGAACACACTCTGTGTATATATTAACCACTGCAGAAACTAGGGTGAGGTAGCTCGAGCTAAAACCGGTTTAAACCCCAAGTTATTTATTACTGAACTTTCCAAGGGCTGCTACTGTTGTGTTTTATTTTTATTGTAATTGCCCGACCGCGTTCTGTTTGTCTATGCTTTAATGATTCAATTTATTAAGGATAACACTGTGGCCGTCTACTGAGAAAGAGCTGTTTCCTTGGATTGTCGCTGGTGGATTTATTTAAGTGCCGTCTAATCTGTAGATGTCCCTTTCCCGTTTGGTGTTCAGGGCAGGATATGGAATTCTACCGAATCCTCTCCTGCTCATTGCCTAGTTCTCTACTTCGATGCACTGAAGAAAGTAGAGGACAGCAGTTTCTTGTAGTGTTTCTTAAAAAATTAATGATACCGGCGTCCATTGGCTGGATGTAGGCGAAAGGAACTTTACAACGACGTTGATGAGACGAAGACCCTCTATGGAATAGCTGGTAGCGTTGTCAACGAGAAGAATCTTTTTCGTGTATCGGTTGAGCTTAACTAACCAAGCTTGGAGTATTGAACCAGTCACCAGTCTTGTGTATTCAACATACATTTAGGCTGAATGTCTTCGCAAAGCACCATGAACGCTGAAGTTTTCCAATGAGAATGGGGTCGTTTTGTCTATCCCCGTCGTGGTGGAACAAAGAACAACAGTTATTCTGCTTGATTCTTTGTCCCACTACGGGCCTGCAGCTAGGTCGAATTCGGCAGAAGTTTGTAAAACAGGCTCGTTTCGCTGTATACGTTATGAAGGTAGTGTGTTGACAGGTCTTTTTGTAGGTGTTGTCTCCCTTGGCTCAAGTTGGTTGGACCAGCGCTGTAGGCGACGTGCCTATAAATATTGGATCGCTTCTCAAACTACTGTAGTTATCCCTTTGAGTATTGAAAGTCTTCCACCTAGCGCTCATTCCCGATAAATGTGGCCTTTCCTACCAGCATCTGGTTGTTAAGTCTGACGACGCTGAAACATTAAAAAACGACTTGTTCAAGATTTTTATGTTTCCCGGTGCGTTGTCGGGCTGTCCGCGTCACCATGCTTAGGCGCGGTGATCCACTTTGCCTGTTAACTTTCTTTCCTTTTTTATTTTGAAAGAAAGCAAAGTGGGCAGCTATACAGGTGATCATATTGTAAGGAGACTAGAGATAAGCGTACACAACAAATAATAATATCAATTAACCACAACAGAAGCACTACCTCGGAAAAGTCACCAAAAATTCAGGGGAGGGGGCGAGATAAGGGGGCTTTTACTTTTACTGGTTTTACTAGCGCGTAACCCTCACCCTTAGTGCTGCAGTGATTCATAATCATAAATGTACCTTCTGGAGGCACGCGCAGGCGAACGGCTGGAAGGACGAACAGAGAGAGAAAGAAAGAGAGAGAATCGGCCTATAACATTTCAGTATCAGAGGAGCTCCACGTACATAACTTAAACAGGTGACAAGTACATATACACTTCAGACCAACAGAGCAACGTTAAAGTGGTGATTTGTGGCAAATACAAAAATCTGAATAAAACCATAAAAATTTAATGCATTTCCCTGAAAATTAGCAACTTCGCACAAGTTTACATCTTTACTTACCTTCGAGGGCGGGTTCATTATGGCTTAGCGCAAACTCTCAGTTGGATTTCCTACACGAAACCAGACAAAAAATAGTTTTTGAAAATCATACTTGTTATTTTTATTTATGTAAGCATCTCCATAAGTACTCTTTAACGTGGTTAACATGTATTCACCGTCATACCAATATCTAGTATACTGAACGACAAAAGAAACCAGACACTTAATGTTGGTAAATTTTCTTGCAGAGGAGATCGGGTATTAATGAACCACAATTTTATATTTGTAGGCTTATGATGTTTTCTCTGGGAGTATACAGGTTTCAAGTATCTAGGAAGAGCAGTTTTTCGGCTCTATTTAAGGCTATTTGGTCTTCAAAAATCACCTCTAATTATGTTCAGCAAATAAGACGTCAAGAAAATAGTTTTTTCGTCAGCCACTAGATAATGGGAAATTTATCATTGAAATGAGTCTCTAGATTATGAAATATTGAATGTTAGCTACGTAGAAGGACAATTCTGAGATCTAGATTTTCAAATGTGTCAACGAAAAAAAAATATGGAAGGAAACACAGTCGAATCGATGCAGCTTATCAGTCAGGTCCAGCGACCAATGGCGTGGTAAACCGATCATATAGCCCTATGTCTTTATAGATATCAAATGGATAAATTCTGTCTCTGATTATCTTGTCTCTTTTTAAAACTATATTGTAATTCATCCATCTAGTGTAACATTCCAGCCATATCTAAATGCAGCAAAAGCTGAATAATGTAAAAGGAATACGCAGCGCCAATGTTACGTCTACTATCTAGCAGACGTGAGTTTTGAAGCGATTTTCACTGATTCTCAAGAAAGTGTAACTTTTGGGTGGTTAAAATTTTGAAAAAGTAGACAAGTCATATAGAGATCGTTCACTATCATTTCATAATTTTGGTATCTCTCGAAGTTAAATCTAAAGTATTGCACAGTAAATATCAGGTGAATTCAGACAACAAGAGACAACGTGAAGGGACTAACACTTCTTTTCAGTATTCTACGAGTCGTATAGACCAATCGACTTGAAGCAACTGCTAGAAGTATAAGGGTATAATCCAGCGTAGAGGTAAGTGATTTTGTTTAGGACAAAGTTGAGCTATAGAAATCTTCACACTATTATTTCTGAAAGAGCAAAATGCTCTTCTTCTACCAAAAAGGAGCAATACGATCGCATTGTACTTAACTAACATGAAAGAAAACTATTCCTGCAAAACACAGAAAGATATAGATTTGAAAACCTCAAGGAAAACTACTGTTTTAAACTTTAAAATTTTAACCTGTCTGTATAAAACGTATATTCTTTATAGAGCATCTAGAATGGTTACACTGCTTTTCATGTCTTCTGTACTGTCCCGTAAAATACACGATCTTAAAATGTAACAGTGAATGGTTTGTGTTTAGATACAAGTATTAACATAAATGGCTAAATGCGGTATTGGTACATGAACAAGTTCTATGTTTAAACGCAGAGAAGTGTTTGCGTTACAATTTGCCAGTCTGTTTGCTTTTTTATATCAGCAGTACTGCTTTGCATTTCAAGTTGTTTTTCTTCGTTCTTTAATAGAAAAACTTGAAATCTCACCAGTTGTAATATGAGACTTTCCGAGAAGAATATTTCAAGATACATGTATCAAAAATCAAACTTCTTTGACCTGTGTATACTTTTTTGTTATATGACAAAAAATTACCATAAATCATCTTATTACGCCAGTGAAACTCGTTTTAGATTTGTATTTTACGGGACATTAATGTTGTATTTTATCGCTCGATTTCTTCAGTCTTCCCACTAAGAAAATATCCAATTTGTGATGACAATAGCACTTAAATAACACTTCTAGATAACTAAACCGTACTAGAACATCATTTCTAGCACCATATAAATTGCGAATTAGGCAATTTATTTTGTGCCGACCTGAAATTTGACCAAATTTTCCAAGAAAACGAATTGAAATTACAGATAAAGAGAGCACATTACTCAGCCTAGGGCAGAGAATAACGACGCACATATTATAATCAATTTAAAATATAGTTTCAATCCTCAGGGTTTGTCAGAACGATTTTTCTTTAAAGAACTGCTATTAAATGTCAATGTATTTTACGGGACTACTCGAACGTCGATTTATTGCCTAAAAATAGACCACGGTGCATCAGTGTTTAATTTTTATTGCACATTCTCATCAGTGGAAACTATTCAGCGCATATATGCATATATCAAATTCAGTTTAAGAAGTAGGTAAATATTAAATGAATATTTTCATGAATCATGAAATCATAATATAAAATTCAAAAACTGAAAATTTCTCCGGTGTTTTCAATCTTTTGCAGCTTCCGAATGGCCGTTCATGTGGTCATTTTTAAATGAATAAGACAATGTGCACTTTTCAAGAGTGTACCAGCTTCTTGCTTGGTCCCTTCTTGTACTACTCAGAATTTCTGTCCCGTAAAATACGTCCCTTAAAATAATTTTATGAAACGCGAAACTTATTTGCCACGAAACATATTCGATAAAGATTACGGTCGTTGTCCAATGACCAGTAGGGTTTGTTTCCCTTCCACGGCAGGCAATAGGTTCCTTTCCTGTTTATATACTGGGTGACTTTGGCTTGACTCGTAAGATACACTTGAAAAATTACGCTTTTTTCGGAATACTAAGGACGCGCCAAAACAAAATTTGAATTCAAAAGATAGTTAACAAAATATTTGTGACCTGTCAGGGTGACTGGTTATGACCTACTTTGTGAAAAAACAAACCTTGTTAGCACCATCCGAAACTTTGGGATGCACTGTTAATGCTTGGACTCGTAGCATATATACAACTCAATGACAAGAAATGGGTTAAGAAAAGCCTTGTATTCCAACGTATACCCAATAACCACTATTCGAAAGTACTCGTTAATAGCAACCTTTTCAAGTCAAGTCTATTTGTTTCACGCCCAAAGTCTACAAAAGAATTGAAAGTAAATATTGACATCCATAATTATGACATGCAAAAAATAGGGGGGTCCTTCGGTATCAGGTATGACCATCTGAGTCTTTCCATGTATTTGAATCAATATTATAACTTAAGTGTTTTAGGTAGTGGCAGAAACGTCAGAGCGAGCACTTATTTGATTTAATCCACAACTCAAAACAAAATTATACATGCGATTAAAGCCATGACACCATTCGTTACACTTTCTTGAGAATCAGTGTTTTACGACTAAGTTTACGACACGTCTCGATTGTGCACAGCTATTAAAATTCTGTACTTTTTTACGACGGACGTACGTCGGGCGTACGCTTGCGTCTGCTTTCTGCACTCCGCCCCTGTTTGTAGGTAAAAAATATATTTCTAATCGTAAGCGTCTGTTAGTTTCCGTTAAATTTAAAGAAAGGTATTCGGCTTAAATACGTATGACACTTGTTTGGTATGTGCGCCCAGCGGAAACTCAGATCAGCCTGGCATCCGCCCAGTCTGATCAGAGTATTTCCTGTGTACTTAAACAATAGCTAACGGTCTAAGCTAGCTCCATGCGGACAGCGGAGGCTCTGATCAGACTGGGTGGATGCCCAGGCTGATCTGAGTCTTCGCTGGATGCACAAGCTACTTTGTTGGTTTTGTCGTGTCGCGGTTCAAATAATAATGGAAGCGTTCACATTGGCCATTTTCAGTGTCAATCTATACCACTTGTCTATTTTATTGTATATATATACTGAAAGGATTTAAAAACTTCTACTTTTTATTGCTGGCTGCTGATCTGTTCACTCATGACAGTGTTGGATATTTAACGACAAAATGTTTGAAACTTATCAAATTTAAAGATTACGCAATTTATTCATATCATTTACTCAAATGACGCCAGTAAAACAGCGTTACCTCACTGAAATTCATAAGGCAATGGCGGCGTTATCTTATGCAACACTCGTTTCTGCAATTTCTTACTGTCTTAATATTGTTACGTCATCCACGTTGTTTTCAGGTATCATCGCGGATGATGCTGTCACAAAAAGCCTATTACGGAGACGGCGTCGACGTTAGTTAACGTCATGACCTCTGGTTTTTAATCTCGGTTAGGTGTTTTTTGATGGCCTTTTGAGCTTCCTGTAAACCGTGCACGTCGTCTGAGATTTTAAATTGCCATAATAAACACGTAAAATTGTCTCGCGACGTCACGTTTTAAAATTTTAGCATTTATCTGGCCTAAAACTCTGCGTCTGTTTGCGCTATTTAGGCGCGATAGGCTAAATAAAGCCACAGATCGAGTTCAAACTTTTAAAATTCAATTTGATATCATAATAGAAATGTTTCATCAGAAAACTGTATACATGAAGCTATTCATCGGTATGTAAACGGTACTTAGACGAGGAGCACGTGCCTATTCCTGACCGATTCGATTAAATGGTTTCAAATTCGGTATATTGATATAATCAGATTTGAGAATATATATTTGTTGTAAAATTTCGGTGGACGTAGCTGAATTCATTTTTGAGATATTCAAAATTAATGGGTGGAAGTTTTTAAATCCCTTCAGTATATAATGTAACTGTATGACAATAAAAGAAAGAAAGAAAGTCTCAGAAATCTATGAGATTTGCGGCTTTATTGAAATGAAATTGGCAAATGCGCTCGATTAGGCAGTGGCTTCAATAATTGCTAAGACTAATAACTTTGAATAGCATTAATTGCCCTGCAAACAATTATAATTCTGTGGAATTATCTGCACCATTTATTCAGATTAAGAGGTCCAGATAGGTTGTTGAGGTGGTGCGCCGTTGAGACGCTGTCAATAGTCGACTGGCAATAGCCATTTTAACGTGAAATCGCTATTGCCAGTTAGTTCGTATTTCTAGTATTTCCCCAGCTTTTTTAAATCATTATCAGTTTAAAGATTAAGAAAAGTAAAAAGTATGCAAAGACCAGGAACTGAAACAATCAAAATCCAAATCCAGCCTCAAACCATAGTTGGAAACAACTAAGATTACAAATAATCAAGATACAGAGAACATATGGCCAACCGAGTGAGCAGCTTGTTCCCAAAAGGTGGCCACTCAGCAACCCAAACCGAACCAAAAATAATAAGAACATACATAAGGTAAAACATCACAGAAACTCTGACACCAAAAACAGGCAACAGAGAACCACAACAGAACTACCGCCTTGGAACGGTCAGTAATGAATTACTGGGGGGCTTAAATCGATTTTACAGGCCCAACCTCACCCTCAGTTTCTGAAGTGGTACAAAACATTTAGTTGGTTGTTCGGTTCGCATGATAACCCTCTAACTCGTCAATGAATCATCACGGTAAACACATAAATCAAATTTCAACACCATGAAGAAGCAAAGACGGGGACTCAACAGATACAACGGGCCGTCTGACAGGTGGAGATCCCTGTCCTGCCAAACAACCCCACTGGAAATCTGAAGCAAAAGAAGGTCACCAGTTGAGCCCCGGTGGACCAAGCAACATACAAAAAGGCTCCGGTCCCAACCAACTAAAATATATAGCTTTAGGTCGGGGCCATCATAGAGTCTGACGACCGATCCCCCGGTGTGCAATTAAAGAGTGCAGCAAAGCTATCAACCGTGATTGGGTTAATCACTAAGCATGCAGACTGTCGCATAACATTTAAATTATAGCCAATACGTTTGTGACGTATTATTATTTTTCGGAATTGATCAGAAAAATCAGTCCTACCCTTAATCTTTTTGAATTTGTATACTAAGTCACCATAAAATTCTGGTTCCGATAGGCCTTGGTGTAAAAGAAATTTTAATCCGACATCAAATTTTGAAACCAATTCATGGTGTCTGCGATAGAATTTAGAAAAAGCCTTTCTTAGCTTATGATACCGATAGCCCTGTTGAAGAAGTTTAGCAGTTAAACATTTATTACGAGCATTAAAGTCGTCTACATGACTACACACTCTAGCAAATCTTATAAGTTGAGAAATATACACTCCATAAGAGGGACGACGTGGAACGTCACCATCCAAAAATGGAAAATTAACTATATCAAAGTCAAAGTCATCACGTTTATCATAAATTTTAGAAGATACAAAACCGTTGGAAATAGATAGATGTAAATCCAAAAAGGGGGCCTCGGTATCTGAAGTATTAGCTTTATTCAATTTAAGTTCAGGTGGGTAAATTTGGTTAACCATACTTTCAAAATAAGGATTATCAATATTCAGAAGATCGTCTAAATATCTAGAGGTTGAGTTAAATGCCTCAATGATATCAGCTTGATTATCAACAGAAAGAGAAGTCATGAAATCTCTTTCATAACAAAATAAAAACAAATCGGCCACAAGAGGAGCACAATTTGTACCCATCGGAATACCAACAATTTGTCTGTATAACTTATTACCAAATCTGATGTAAATATTATCTAAGAGATATGATAAGGCGTCACAAACATTCTGACATGACCAAAGACTATATCCTCTATATATTTTACGGTCAGTAGAAGTGATAAGTGGCATTCCAGTATCAAGTTTAAAGTTGCATATTAAGGAACTATGGCCTTGTGTTACTGAGGAGCCTCTGTAGGGCAGTGGGTTAAGCGGTCTGGATTGAATCCCGATGGAAGTGGATCTCTTTTCAATCGTTAACGGGATTCCATCGCAGAAAAATTTTCATTATCACCTGCGCGACATGACTGAATGCTTTTGAAAGAGCCGTAAAAAATGCAAGTGATTCATCTGTCTTATGACCGAAAAAATTGTTTATGGGAATCGTATGCAAATCATACTAAAATTATCCTGGGCAAGTGGATAAACGGGCTAATGATCATTATCACTGCTTTGGGTTCGAGCCTTGCTCGAAGAACGGGTCTGCTCGCGGAAGGGCATGTGATTGCTTGTGAGAAATCCTGATTTCCCCTATCCTACCTTTGCATACCAAAAGCTCTGCTGAGCGGGGCAATATACCCCCGTTAAAGGTTTATAATCGGATGTTTGATTGATTGATTTTTTTGGGTTTAACGGCCCTTTGAGACAGTATTTCGGTCTTTATCGGGCCGTCTCCCAGAGAGAGGGAGAAAGAAGAGAGAACTGACAGACAAGAGAAAAAAATGTCGAAACAACACCCAACCGCACCTACTGCAAGCACAGTAGGCCCTTGTCCTACTATTATCCTAATCAATACGACGCCATGCACTGGAAGTTACACGCAGCACTATCGCACCACCCGACCACCCCTTTATAATAGGATGATCAGAAAGGTTAATAGTAACTGACATTTCCAGTACAAGGGTAACCATCATGACACTAAAAAGGGGTCATTATAAGCTTCTCTGTCTACGCACCAGATGGCTTGTTTTTACTCAGTATAGTCTACGAAATTACTAGAATGTTGATTAGAACAGGGAAGACTCCGAAAAGACCACGGAGATGCACGGCTTATCGAACACAAGCAATAAAATCACTTCTTCATATCCTGCTATCTGTTGATGGAATAAAAATATATGAAATCGTGACCACTGTTCGAAAGATTGTAAAAACGGTGTAAATATAAAGCAATCACTAATTCGTACTTGCATAAATGGGATGCAACAATAAATTCAAAGAAGGAAGCTTGCAGATAAATGAAGTTTGCCCTTCTTGGACCGAAACTAAAAAAACTGACATTAGCGTTTCTAATGTTATTTGCGCTTCAAGTTTCAAGTTTATTTAGATACTCAGGTTATACTTATATAACTACATGCGTTTCAATTATTAGAAATAATATGTCTATGGCAGCGCAATGACTCAAAGATAATCGAGGCAAAGAGGGCAACAGAAGTTGTAAAGTACTACACGGTTGTACTACGATGTTTACAAACCTTCATTCATTCATAAAATCTGTAATGCCGATCATGCAAAAATCGAGCTTCGCGCTTGGTGAAGCGCGCTAATCCACGTCAACAGCTATTTTGCTACACATATACCAGTCAACTTGCAATTAACGACTTCATGTGGAAATCACTATTAATTACCAGTCAACTGCAATAGCGATTTTACGTTAAAATCACTATTACAAGTTCATTTTATTTTTTTTTTATTTATTTACAATATTTAAAGAGGGTAAAAAACATTTAGCCATATGACTAGTCTACCACGTGGTCCTCTGTACATGTAACACATTAAACAAACAAACAAAAAGAAAATAAAAAATAAAAAAAACATAAAAATATATATATACAATATAAACAAATATGAACAGATAAAACAAGAGCCATTCTATCACATTGTCTGATTGAATTATTAGTCATTTGTAACACAGACATGCACCTCATGCATCTCTGTACGAAACCGTGAAACATTACGGGGACCGGAGACACAGCGACAGGTGGTGGAAACCAATGTCCAAACAGCATGTCCCTGGCTCCAGCTGCCGAAGTTCCCCGGCAGAGATGCAGACGGTACATATCTATCTGGTATTATACAATAAAATCATACCATGTGATAAAATGAACTTGTAGACATACAGTCAGAGGGCGCGCTAAAAACCCTGATTAAAAAGTCTAAAAATTAACCGTTGTACCTAAGAAATCAATGGGATGTTAAAACGTATACAAAAGTATTGTTCAGGAAAAAAACAATTAAAGTGCATGTGCAAGATTGTTTCTAAAAACGGTCAAAAATGATGCATTTCTTAGTGAGATAGGAAGCAAGTTCCATAGTCTTGGTGACGATACTGAAAAAGAACGATCATATAGGGAGGTACGTGATCTAGGAACCGCCAGAGAGCCATTGACCGATGATCTTAGATGACGCTCGTGAGTTTCCGCCACTGGTTTTAACAGTGAGGTGATGTATTCCGGCGTTAATCCATTCAGAGCTTTGTAAATAAAAACGGCTTTATTGTATTTCAGTGGCTTGTGAACTGGCTGCCAACCTAGCTCCGTAAACATAGTTGAGGATGGTGTATTAAAATCTGCGTGTAAAATGATGCGGGCAGCGCGTTTTTGTAGTTTGAGTATTCGATCTAGATTTGCTGATGATGTTCCTGACCATGCAATGGACCCATAGTCGATTAGAGGCAATATATAAAATTGGTTAAACTTCTTTAAAACTTCTGTTGAAACATAAGCAGCCAATTGTCTTAGAAGGGATATTTTAGATGAAATCGCAGAGCAGAGGTTGTCAATATGGGCCGACCAAGTGATATGTTTTTTAGCCCTTTGGGTTATTCAGCTGGTATAATGGTTTGAATACCCCGCCAATATTTTTATTCAGCATTCGTCTACCTTAAAGTTTCGTCTGTCTTAAGTTAAATTTCAAATTAGATCTCTGCGATGTGCACAATGTTTATCATTGGTTGGTTCCCAGATATATTATGTTGACTGGCAATAGCGATTTCAACGTAAAATGGCTATTACCAGTCAACTGTCAATAGCGATTTTAAGGTAAAATGGCCATTGCCAGTTGACTGGCAATAGCCACTCCGAAAAACGAAAGTTACCCCAGAGTCAATATTTTATTATAACTAGGTAAGAACAAGGCTAGAATTTGTGGTTTGAATATTATTGTGGGCTCATTTTATTAGTTTATGTGTTAAAATTGGCCATAAACTGAAAGAACATATTACATGTAATAATACGATTTTTGCAATTTTTTATATTTATTCATCATGTGGGTAAGTCAAATGGCCACTTACTTACCCATATGATTTATTTCAATTCATTTTATGCTTATTTGTTGTGTGCAAGCAAAATCCAAGTTATCTGAATGTGAAACACTGTCTTTTTAAGCTTTATAAATAAACGTTTGCCACGTAACAAATGTGGGGATAGCGGTAGAGTTTGTTCATTACAAAAGTAATAAGCATGGTGAACCCTACTTTTCTTTTAATTTTCTATTTGCTGAAAAGTTCTTCTCGGCAAAATAACTTGTTTGGTGAGAATCTCAATGTAGGGGGTTTCTGTAAGGTCCAAAATATAGGAGACAGGAATATATTTTTAAGGCTTTTTCGGCAGGCGACTAGCATTGGCTTTGCAATATTTTGTTTCATCTTGAAATGCAAGCTTTTGGGTGGTAGGAGTAATATTTCCTATATCGTGTTGACCAAACAAAGTTATAATAAGCCATATAAAAGTCGTCATTTAATTGATATTAACTACCAGGCTTGTTTGGTGTTTTTTTTTTCGGGAAAGCAGTCTAGGGCGGTATCTTTCCATTTCAGCTCTTTTAAAACTTAATACGGTGACATATGTTTTTTTCAAGATTGATGAGCCAATATATGTGACCGACCATGAGATTTTGGGTCCAAATGAGGCCCATGGGCGAAAATGAGATATTACCATTTACTGATAGCTTGATAATGCTGGAGTGCGTATATGAAATTTCAACTCAATATAGTGAGCGGTTTCTGAGAAATTTGACTTGTCACACTGACCCAAAAATGAGATTTTCTAGTTTCAAAAAGAACATTTTCAAGCCGTCTTTGACTTAGATGCCTTATGCTTTGAAAAGTTCTCTTTAAATTGATATATTATCTGCAGAAATTATAAGAATTAGATAAAAGTATTCTTTAATCATCCCACAATCTGAAATCAGAAAAACTTGTTTCCATGGCAACCGACATCATCGTTACATGCCAACAAGGAACATGTTGGCTTAGCTTTTTTCTCAAGTAAATCTGGACATAGATTTACTTTTCACTTTTTGATTTGCAATTTTCAAACTTTTGGAATTTGAAAAATTTCTATTGTTAAATGTCATAAGTGTTTTAGGTTCCACCTTCATATTTGGTTTTGGGCAGCTGGTCTTAGGCACACTTCTGCATCTGAGCAGTATGAAGCAGCCTCTTAATAAATATACCATTGTCTTTGCGCATCGAGTCCCTGGAAATGATTCCTGAAAACTCTTTGCACATACACACACAGTTGAAAAAATGTCATCTTAAGTTTTAAAGGCACCAATACTTGTTCCACGTCCGCGGCATATTTTCTTAAATAAACAACGCCCGGGTTCAGTTGTCCTGTAAAACAAAATGAACTCGTGGGCATTTGAAAGGGCTTTTCAGTATTAAAAAGTGCGAACATGCGTTGGATGTGCGGTTTCTTTTCTCAGAAACTTTTGTAGCAGCGTTTTTATGACAATTCTACACATTTATTGTAAAAGCCGGAACTTAAAAACAATAGGGCAGCCACTTCTTTCCAACCAAAACAAATCGTTCACAGTCACAAAACTGTATTAAATCTTAATCTAGATGTGCGCATCTCTAGCGGAAGCATCTCTACTACTTTCATTTTTGACTCCCTTTTCAACTGAGGCCAAGTCTTTAAAGGAGAGACTTTGCTGCGCCAAGAGGAAACTTTTTTCTACATAGTGTGGACCCATTGTGGAAGAGTCTGGAAGCACCAGAAAGTCAAAACGCAGTTTCTCGTTGAAAATAAGAATTCCACAGAATGTTAGTTGGTACATGTACCTGCATTTCGCGTCAATAGTTAGTAAGGGTCATAGAATAAAGAAACTGCATGGCTGGTTTAATGGCTCTATTTAGAACATTTGGGGTGAATTGGCTTTTACAAGCTAGGAAGAATGCAATTCTGGATGTAAAATTCCACAGTCAACAACGTGAGAATACATAAGCTTTGAGTGTATTCAGAAGTCCAATGATTCAGATGACCAGCCGGAGAAAAATATTTATGCTGTGTCTGATGATTGTAGGGAGCTAATTACAGGTGAAATAGTGAGAAATGAGTTTAAACACTAGAGGCGGCAATTGAGAATGCAAAGTTGGTTTCAAATGTATCAAAGGTAGCATAGTATAGAATATAAGTCAAGGGTAAATATACAAATAATAGCAGCATCCAGAAGGACATTAGAAGAAATGATAATAGGCATGAGAAATGGACTTAAATGCTAAGGTCGACAACGAATGTTATAAAGTCATCAGAGTGTGAAATATAAGTCAAGATTAGTCACCCCTGTAATTCTAAAAAGAAACTTTATGCCAGGTTTGTTAAATTGCAGGTGTCATACTTTAAGAGAAATGGACTTAAGCGCCAGAGATAAAGTAATTTTGAATGTACAATTTTACCAAGTCAGCAGAGTTTTAATAATGAAGACATCAGTATAACCAAGCTTGGTGATTGTATGTATCATATTTTGAGAATAATGGAAATAAGGTAAGAGTAGAAGTAGGGCCTAATTGTGGACGTACGAACTAATGGAAAACTGACAGACATACGAAAAAGTGAACTCCTATATTGCTTCTTGCTGCAGCAGGTGCGACCAAGTGGCAGAAAATCACGGAAGTGTGCCCATTCACCTTCAATATACCTTAAATCAACCAGCATCCTGTATCAATTGCTAATTTTTACAGTTTCCTGCACACGAGATCTTTTCTTTAAGATTTAGGAAGGAGGCTAAATGATGCAGAGTTGCTTCCCCGGATAAATTCCTGTCAGCTTAAAATGCAATTGTTCTTGAATTTTTCAGTAAAAGTTTCAGCATATTTGACGGCAGCATAAAAAAATGAACAGAGCATGAACTTGGTATTCAGAAGTTTGAGACAATGCCTGGTACAGTACTTTGCATACAAGCCTTAATATTTCTGCACTGACATAAAATACTTCCGAAAGGTTCTGGACACACACTGTGTTTGGGATGTAAGCTAAACTAAACCAAAACAAGACTGCTCTGTCCACAGAATCACTTTAAAAGTATTTATAGCGATGTCCAAATCTTCAGGGTATCCCAATTTTTAAGAAGAAAAAATATGACTTTATGCTTTATCAGGAATAACAAATTGTCTATAAAGCGGTAATGTAAGATGTACATCTTAAATCTACTTCTTGACGATATAATGCACAAAAGAAAGGAATAACAAAAATCAGACTCTTCCATTTTATGATCAGTATTTCTCTGCAAAATATGTATTTTGCTCAGTAGCAGTCTTCAGGAATTTCTAAGCTGGGGAATAAAAGACCACAAGGTTACATTTTGTACGTAGAACAGAAATTGAAAAAACAAAGATCAGCTGAGGTGCCCTAATGACCACAAAGTTTCAGGATCGATGGCCACAGGAGCCCCAGTAGCTCAGTAGATTAGGCTAGCGTTCGCTTGCTTGTCTATCGGTCCCGAGTTTGAGTCCCGCTGGAGGAGGATATATTTTCAACCGTAAACGAGGCTCCATTGCATACAGCCTTTCATTATCACCCTCCCATCGCCTTGCTATGACTGAAATACTGTTGAAAAGGACGTTAAATTGCAAGCCATCATCCGATGACCACAATCTTTTGGGACCACAATGAGAAAATGATTCTCCACACATAAAAAAAACATTGGTTAAACTTTAATATTACATGTACCAGCATTCTGTAATAACCTGATCCTTAAGCACAAATGCAAAAAAAAAAAAAAAAAAAAAAAGAAGAAAAAGAAAGAAAAGAAACGGACACCTTTTCTTGAATCTCGAAGAAAGAGGCCGAGCCGGCTGATAATCAAAGTAGATAGATAAATCTGGTAAGAGCTCAAATAGGTACTACTGCAACTGCAATTTCTTGATTTAAATTTATCGGTAGCGTGAACACACCGCGTAGGCGGCAATCGAGCACGCTCGAAACAGTCGATTAATGTGGATCAAAAACAGTTAGAAACAGCGTTTTTGATTGCAAAGTGGCACCAATTTGCAATTGAAAACGCTATTTCTAATGGTTTTTTATCCGCGTTCATCGACTCCATTAGCGTTTTCGATTGCCGCCTACCCGATGTGGTGAAATACAGATCCCGCGAGAACACATTCCATATTTTTTGCCATGTATCTGGTCTGACGCCCTTTTTGAATAAATAATTTTAGTTTCTACGCGTTTGTTTTTCCCAAATTATTGTAGCTAGATACTCGTTTGTACGAAGATACGAGACGTGTTTCACCACGACTTTAATAAAACAGGTGCGACATAAATTAACTTCGCCTACGTCATGTCGTGACGTTTCGTGTGCGTTTTTCTCAAATGACGTCAAACCTCATTTGGACCCAAAATGTCATGACGCGTCACATATGATATAATATACATACAGAATTTTATGCAGTTTTCAATACAGGAAATATTTGGTAGCATAAGCCTTTATTACGAATAGGAATACGAACCTGATTATGGTAAATTTGTCTGTAAATCTGGGGGCCTTCTCAGTTTGATATATCGGTCTTATTATAGACTCGACCATGCTAGCTTAACAATTCTATGTATATACTTAGTTTCAACGAAAGTGTTTAGGCGTTTATACGGCATATAAACACTACTGGGCGGAGTCATTTATGATAATGAGATGATGCGAATTGATTTGATTATGCAAAGCCTTTTGGGCATTTATTATGCTAAGAGCATGTCATAGAATATATCGGCAAATCAAATAAAGATATTTGATATTTTAAGTCCATGTTACACTTTTCAATTTATTTGATCAAATACGGATTGATTTATGTTCATTCAAATTATTTGACAGTGTAACACCCAAACCAAGCAATCTTAATTGCATTTCAAATAAGATAAAAAAAAAATTGGATGGAGATAGAATGGGTCCACAAATATTTTTGACAAGCGGCTGATAAGGATTCAATTTAAAACCTGCAACACTCCTGGTAAACGGCGAATTTCTGTCAATGAGGGCTATGAATACGGTACTTTTTATAGTAAAAACGTCTTTTTTCTGACATTCACGCAAACGCAGCCATACCTATAATATTTTAGCAGTCCAGCCTTTGTAGGGAAGAATGATGCTGCTGCTGCAACAGTGTTGGAAATAAGCAATGGCCCACTTGCCCGACATGGGTTAAATTTGCTGGGGGCAAGCTGATAGTCTTTGAAGGTTGCCCCCTGGACAACCTGAAAATTCTGGGAGATAAAATTCTGGAGAATAATTTTGTTTCATTTCTTTTTTAGCTCACCTGAGCACGAAGTGCTCAGGGTGAGCTTTTGGGATACCCTGATGTCCGTCGTCCGTCGTACGTCCGGACGGACGTCCGGACGTCCGTCCGTCAACTTTTGCTTGTGTACACTCTAGCGGCCACAGTTTCGATCCAATCTTTATGAAACTTTGTCAGAATGTTAGTCTTTATAAAATCTAGGCCAAGTTCGAAACTGGGTCATGTCGGGTCAAAAACTAGGTCACTAGGCCAAATCTTAGAAAAACCTTGTGTACGCTCTAGAGGGCACACTTTTCATCCAAAGTTCATGAAAATTTGTCAGAATGTTTATCCTCATAGTATCTAGGACAAGTTCGAAACTAGGTCACGTCGGGTCTAAAACTAGGTCACTAGGTCAAATCATAGAAAAACCTTGTGTACGCTCTAGAGGACACAGTTTTGATCCAATCTTTATGAAACTTTGTCAGAATGTTTATCTCCATAAACTCTAGGCCAAGTTCGAAACTGGGTCATGTCGGGTCTAAAACTAGGTCACTAGGTCAAATCATAGAAAAATTTTGTGTACGCTCTAGAGGGCACAGTTTTCATCCAAACTTCATGAAACTTTGTCAGAATGTTTATCCTCATAGTATCTAGGACAAGTTCGAAACTGGGTCACGTCGGATTTAAAACTAGGTCACTAGGTCAAATCATAGAAAAACTTTGTGTACGCTCTAGAGGACACAGTTTTGATCCAATCTTTATGAAACTTTGTCAGAAAGTTTATCTCCATAAACTCTAGGCCAAGTTTGAAACTGGGTCATGTCGGATCAAAAACTAGGTCACCAGGTCAAATCTTAGAAAAACCTTGTGTAAGCTTTAGAAGGCACAGTTTTGATCCAAAGTTCATGAAACTTAATCAGAAAGTTTATCCTTATAATATCTAGGACAAATTTGAAACTGGGTCACGTCGGGTCAAAAACTAGGTCACTAGGTAAAATCATAGAAAAAACCTTGTGTATGCTCTAGAGGACACAGTTTTGATCCAATCTTTATGAAACATTGTCAGAATGTTTATCTTCATAAACTCTAGGCCAAGTTCGAAACTGGGTCTTGTTGGGTCAAAAACTAGGTCACTAGGTCAAATCATAGTAAAGCCTTGTGTACGCTCTAGAAGGCACAGTTTTGATCCAAAATTCATGAAACTTTGTCAGAATGTTTATCCTCATAATATATAGAACAAGTTTGAAACTGGGTCATGTCGGGTCAAAAACTAGGTCACTAGGTTGAATCATAGAAAAATCTTGTGTACACTCTAGAGGACACAGTTTTGATCCAATCTTTATGAAACATTGTCAGAATGTTTATCTCCATAAACTCTAGGCCAAGTTCGAAACTGGGTCATGTCGGGTCTAAAACTAGGTCACTAGGTCAAATCATAGAAAAATTTTGTGTACGCTCTAGAGGGCACAGTTTTCATCCAAAGTTCATGAAACTTTGTCAGAATGTTTATCCTCATAGTATCTAGGACAAGTTCGAAACTGGGTCACGTCGGATTTAAAACTAGGTCACTAGGTCAAATCATAGAAAAACTTTGTGTACGCTCTAGAGGACACAGTTTTGATCCAATCTTTATGAAACTTTGTCAGAAAGTTTATCTCCATAAACTCTAGGCCAAGTTTGAAACTGGGTCATGTCGGATCAAAAACTAGGTCACCAGGTCAAATCTTAGAAAAACCTTGTGTAAGCTTTAGAAGGCACAGTTTTGATCCAAAGTTCATGAAACTTAATCAGAAAGTTTATCCTTATAATATCTAGGACAAATTTGAAACTGGGTCACGTCGGGTCAAAAACTAGGTCACTAGGTAAAATCATAGAAAAAACCTTGTGTATGCTCTAGAGGACACAGTTTTGATCCAATCTTTATGAAACATTGTCAGAATGTTTATCTTCATAAACTCTAGGCCAAGTTCGAAACTGGGTCTTGTTGGGTCAAAAACTAGGTCACTAGGTCAAATCATAGTAAAGCCTTGTGTACGCTCTAGAAGGCACAGTTTTGATCCAAAATTCATGAAACTTTGTCAGAATGTTTATCCTCATAATATATAGAACAAGTTTGAAACTGGGTCATGTCGGGTCAAAAACTAGGTCACTAGGTTGAATCATAGAAAAATCTTGTGTACACTCTAGAGGACACAGTCTTGATCTAATCTTTATGAAACTTTGTCAGAATGTTTACTTGCATAAACTCTCGGCCAAGTTTGAAAGTAGGTCATGTCGGGTCAAAAACAAGGTCACTAGGTCAAATCATAGGAAAACCTTGTGTACGCTCTAGAGGACACAGTTTTGATCCAAAGTTCATGAAACTTTGTCAGAATGTTTATCCTCATAATATGTAGGATAAGTTTGAAACTGGGTCATGTCGGGTCAAAAACTTGGTCACTAGGTCAAATCTTAGAAAAATCTTGTGTACGCTCTAGAAGGCACAGTTTTGATCCAAAGTTCATTAAACTTTTACAGAATGTTTATCCTCATAATATCTAGAACAAGTTTGAAACTGGGTCATGTCGGGTCAAAAACTAGGTCACTAGGTCAAATCATAGAAAAACCTTGTGTACGCTCTAGAGGACACAGTTTTGATCCAATCTTTATGAAACATTGTCAGAATGTTTATCTCCTAAAACTCTAGGCCAAGTTCGAAACTGGGTCATGTCGAGTCAAAAACTAGGTCACTAGGTCAAATCTTAGAAAAACCTTGTGTGTGCTCTAGAAGGCACAGTTTTGATTCAAAGATCATGAAAATTTGTCAGAATGTTTATCCTCATAATATGTAGGACGTGTTTGAAACTGGGTCATGTCGGGTCGAAAACTAGGTCACTAGGTCAAATCATAGAAAAACCTTGTGCACGCTCTAGAGGACACAGTTTTGATCTAATCTTTATGAAACTTTGTCAGAATGTTTATCTTCATAAACTCTCGGCCAAGTTTGAAAGTAGGTCATGTCGGGTAAAAAACTAGGTCACTAGATCAAATCTTAGAAAAACGTTGTGTAAGCACTAGAAGGCATAGTTTTGATCCAATCTTCATGAAACTATGTCAAAATGTTTATTGTCCATATATCTAAGCCCCCTATGAAACTGAGTCATGTCGGCTCAAGGTCAAATCTTAGAAAAAAAACTTTGTGTACACCCTAGAGGGCACAGTTTTGATCCAATCTTCATGAAACTCTGTCAGAACGTTTATCTTAATGAAATCTAGGTAAAGTTTGAAACTGGGTCGTGTCGGGTCAAAAACTTGGTCACTAGGTCAAATATAAGAACGACCTTGTATACGCTCCAGAGGGCACAGTTTTGATCCAATCTCAATGAAACTGTGTCAGAATGTTTATTCTTACAATATCCAGGCCAAGTTTGAAACTGGGTCATGTTGGGTCAAAAACTAGGTCAAATGTTAGTATGGTAAAAACTCTTATAAATCTTCACCAGAGCCAGTGAACTGATTAATGCTCAGGTGAGCGATTCAGGGCCACCATGGCCCTCTTGTTGAAGTTTTGCATGAGAAGTTTAAAACCCATCAATATAGTGTTTTGAAGGAGGAAAATCTAAAGAATCTCAGTCAGAGTAGCGCTGTGAAAATGATTAGGTAGTTGTGATCAAAACTGTTGGTCAGTTATCTCTGAAGTTCATGAATTCATGCTTAGTGTCTTAGAAAGGAAGAGCATTTTGGACTATGTTTACTTAAGTTACTTCGGAAGAAAATGACAAGTCAACGGTTAAATTGCAATGAAATAAAGGAGGGCAAGTTGAAATTTTTGGGGGCAGGTTGAAATACATTTCAGGTTGCCCCCGGGCAAATTGCTGTCTGGACTTTATTTCTTACGCTGGATGCACCCACCAAGTTTGATGCTAAACATTTGACAGTGTGTCATGAATATCGGACTCAACATTTCATTTGAACAACAATAAACATAGAAAATTTGACCAAACAAGCAACATAGTGTATCATGAATGTTTAAGCAAATATTTTCTTGACAATCACCATAAATTAAGAACATTTTATCAAAGAAGTTTGATAGTGTAACATGGCCATTGTGTCGTTTTAAAAACGGCAAACTACATGTATTATTTTTATGTTCAGATACGTTTCGTTTTTGGCAATTTCGGTCTTAATGCACATCACACTTTTGACCAAACTTAGTCTGAAGGAACCAGCCGTAAAACTTCAATGGATCTACCTTTTCGAAACGTGTTTATCCAAATGATGCAAATGGTTTTGGTAAAAAAGAAAAGCAGATCTAATCATATCTGCAACGCTAAGATATCGTCTGAGGAATGCAATTATGGAGGAGCAGACTTTTACCTGAAATTTATATGAAGGTCCCTGGCAACGTGTGATTAATAATTAGAACCATACCTAGCATAGTGGACTTTTTTTCTATTTATATAGCAAAAATGTATTTGAAAGAGGGAGAGAAAGCTAGTTATGTGAGAAGTGTTCTTTTGTGCTCCAAGTTTACCAATACTACACCAGAACAGGGAAGTATAAGAGACATGTCTCTTACACTTCCCTGACAAGAATAACTTTCATCTTAAATGCTATTCAAGTAAGTCGAGTCTATTGATATGACACATTGTGCCATATCTTTCTTGTTTTTAAGGCTAATTTAGAGTAAAACTTATTTTGTGTAATTTACAAAACTTGACACATTGAAACATTGCGATTAATTTTATTGAATCCAATTTACGACATGTTTAGTGTCGCATCGCCAGGCATATCGGCACGGCAGCTCCATATTGGCCCTCGGGCCTACTGGCCGTCGGACCAATATAGAGCTCTCCGGGCGGATATGCTTGGCAACGCGACAATAGACATGTATTAACCTTTAAGTCATAAAAATCGTACGACCACACGTGTAATAACAGTTTGGCGCTTACATGTAACGTCATTGACAACGTCCGTGTCAGCAATGCGTTTCCGTTTTTAAATAATGTTCATTTTGAAGGCGACAGAATCACATTTTAAAGATCAAATGATAAACAGAATCTTACACTCGTGGTTATTTTATGTGAAATTTATGAAACTCGCCAAAGCTCGTTTCATAGATTTCATATGAGCTGACCACTCGTCTAAGATCCTCTATAATGTCGTTGTGCTTGAATAGCTGACGCAATGTCTTCCTGCTTTATTCATCCTCTACACGTATTTTTTCCCTCGTTCTTCGACCTCGGACTAGGATAATTTGGAAGAATATTGTCTTTTCAGATTAAAAGTCCATTTCACGTATTTTCTAAATTTGAAAAATAAAGACTATTCACAAGCATTAATTCTTTGTTCTCTCTTATTGTTATGAAAGGAATTTTCAAAACCATGCCGGCGGAACATGATCTCAGCGAGGTCAATTGTTTTTCCTGTTTCATAAAATTCTTCTTTTTAATTATAGTGAAAAAACCATCCTCCTCTAAAATTCACTTTTCGTTTAGCTGAATGTAATTATACCATTTTCTGCCCGTAAGATAGTTCAAGAGTAAAGCTATAAAATCTGACATTGATTTATTGGCCTCTAGACACGGGTTATTCACTGATAACATCTGCAGCTAGGCTCATCAGCCGGCTTCAGATTTGAATGGCCCATTTCACACATGATTATGGAGATATTTATTACAACTTTCATGGTGCATGGGTCTGTGATTTGATCACGGGAGTCACTTCCATATGGAAGACTGTGCCGCTGTAATAGTCCCTTTTTCTAAACTGAAGAATGCATCAATAGGTCATTATTTTTGGGTGGCTATACATAATAATTTTGTATGAGAACCTGGAATCAAAAACAGGATCATTGTTGTATATCTCAACATGTCAAAAGTGGAATTAGCCAATTCCCTGCTGACATACATTTTGTTACCTTATTTGCCACATTTGTAGCTTTACTTGTTTGTTCTTTTTTTGGAGAAAGAGGCAAAGTAAATTGCTCCACATAATATGGATGGGGAAAATATTTTGGCTATGATTTATGAATAGGTGTGTTTTTGTAAATACCGTATACATGAATAGTGTGGGTTATAAAAATCTCCAGCGGCACACCTGTAGACTTATGCAAACACACCTGTAACCTGTCAAATATCACGGGCATCTGAAGTTTCGTCCTACCCAAGAACTAACCTGAAAATTGGCTGTAACGCCCAACAATGCATCTAGCGAGCGAATCGAGAAGAGTATGGAACTTTCCGTATTTCCTAGAGAGGAGCCCCGGTAGCTTAGTAGGTTAAACGCTGGACTGCTGATCTAGCGGTCCCGGGGTCGTGCCCCGCTATGGGTGGTAATCATTTCAATCGTAAACGGGGTTCCATTGCACACACCCTTTCATTATCACCCACCCGTCGTCCCGATACGACTGAAATACCGTTTTTTGTTTTTTATTGATTTTTTTTCTTTTCTTCCTATATTTCTTGTTAAGTCACGTAATGGAGAATACATTCCGGGAAACCCGGAACGTTTCATAACCTGCTTGTTACGTTCGCTATAGACGCATTATTGGGCGTTACAGCCACTTTTCAGGTTCGTTCTTAGGCTAGGATGAAACTTCAGATACCCGTGTCAAAGACCAAGTGAGCCCTCCGGGATTAGGGACGCTTATATGTATTTAGTATTTAGAATGTTGAAAATTTGCCTCAGCATGAATGACTTATTTCTTGTTCAGTAGTATTTTAGTTCTTTTTATATTCCGGCGCCCAGATAACTCACTCGGGAAGACATTTGACTCACGACTAGCTATATATGAACACATAATTTGACATATGAGCCGCAACACGACAAACTTTGTAACCAACAAAGTGGCATATGAAGCCAGCGAAGACTCAGATCAGCCTGGCCATCCGCGCTTAAAGCGAAGGTAAGTGTCTAGCTACCTCCAATGACTCTGATCAAACTGAACGGATGCCCATGCTGATATGAGTCTTCGCTGAGCGCACATGCCATATTGTTGCTGCTCAGCGAAGACATATATCAGAATTATACATCATAAAATGTTGATGGGCTGTTGTAATCACAATAAAAAAACAGACAAGGCCGCGAGACTACGGGAGATAAGTGTGAAAAAGGTCTATTAGTGCGGCATCAGAGAGCCAAATGAAAGTGACCATCCATAGCATGAAGATCATATAACGGCGTACAGGCTGATCATTTATATTTTTGTTTGATTTTTGTGTATGTGCAGGCAATCGCTAACAGTGCCGCGTGTTTCCCAAGGCAACTGATATAGTTCGTGTTGAAATCCAGGCGATCTGTCAAATTTTTAAATTGTCTGGAAAAATATGAGAACATTATAGACTACCATCGGACTGCAATTCAGCCTATCTGTCTGTATTCCTACATATATACCTACCTATCTGCCACTATACCTGCCTTCCTACCTACCTGAGATCTGTACAATTTGCCTCTCCACTCGATCTTTCATTGTTCCAGAAAAAAAAGTAAAAAGTATGCAAAGACCAGGAACTGAAACAATCAAAATCCAAATCCAGCCCTCAAACCATAGTTGGAAACAACTAAGATTACAAATAATCAAGATACAGAGAACATATGGCCAACCGAGTGAGCAGCTTGTTCCCAAAAGGTGGCCACTCAGCAACCCAAACCGAACCAAAAATAATAAGAACATACATAAGGTAAAACATCACAGAAACTCTGACACCAAAAACAGGCAACAGAGAACCACAACAGAACTACCGCCTTGGAACGGTCAGTAATGAATTACTTGGGGGCTTAAATCGATTTTACAGGCCCAACCTCACCCTCAGTTTCTGAAGTGGTGCAAAACATTTAGTTGGTTGTTCGGTTCGCATGATAACCCTCTAACTCGTCAATGAATCATCACGGTAAATACATAAATCAAATTTCAACACCATGAAGAAGCAAAGACGAGGACTCAACAGATACAACGGGCCGTCTGACAGGTGGAGATCCCTGTCCTGCCAAACAACCCCACTGGAAATCTGAAACAAAAGAAGGTCACCAGTTGAGCCCCGGTGGACCAAGCAACAGACAAAAAGGCTCCGGTCCCAACCAACTAAAATATATAGCTTTAGGTCGGGGCCATCATAGAGTCTGACGACCGATCCCCCGGTGTGCAATTAAAGAGTGCAGCAAAGTTTTCAACCGTGATTGGGTTAATCACTAAGCATGCAGACTGTCGCATAACATTTAAATTATAGCCAATACGTTTGTGACGTATTATAACCGGGTTTAAATTGATTATAATGTAATTAAACACTGATGCACCGTGGTCTATTTTTAGGCAATTAATCGACGTTCGAGTAGTCCCGTAAAATACATTTACATTTAATAGGTGTTCTATAAAGAAAAATCGTTCCGACAAACCCTGAGGATTAGAAACTATATTTTAAATTGATTATAATATGTGCGTCGTTATTCTCTGCCCTAGGCTGAGTAATGTGCTCTCTTTATCTGTAATTTCAATTCGTTTTCTTGGAAAATTTGGTCAAATTTCAGGTCCGCAAAAATAAATTGCCTAATTCGCAATTTATATGGTGCTAGAAATGATGTTCTAGTACGGTTTAGTTATCTAGAAGTGTTATTTAAGTGCTATTGTCATCACAAATTGGATATTTTCTTAGTGGGAAGACTGAAGACATCGAGCGATAAAATACAACATTGATGTCCCGTAAAATACAAATCTAAAACAAGTTTCACTGCCGTAATAAGATGATTATATGGTAATGCTTTGTCATATAACAACATAGTATACACAAGTCAAAGAAGTTTGACTTTTGATACATGTATCTTGAAATATTCTTCTCGGAAAGTCTCATATTACAACTGGTGAGATTTCAAGTTTTTTTTATTAAAGAACTTAGAAAAACAACTTGAAATGCAAAGCAGTACTGCTGATATAAAAAAGCAAACAGACAGGCAAATTGTAACGCAAACACTTCTCTTTGTTTAAACATAGAACTTGTTCATGTACCAATACCGCATTTAGCCATTTATGTTAATACTTGTATCTAAACGCAAACCATTCACTGTTACATTTTAAGATCGTGTATTTAACGGGACAGTACAGAAGACATGAAAAGCAGTGTAACCGTTCTAGATGCTCTATAAAGCATATACGTTTTATACAGACAGGTTGAAATTTTAAAGTTTAAAACAGTAGTTTTCCTTGAGGTTTTCAAATCTATATCTTTCTGTGTTTTGCAGGAATAGTTTTCTTTCATGTTAGTTAAGTACAATGAGATCGTGTTGCTCCTTTTTGGTAGAAGAAGAGCAGTTTGCTCTTTCATAAAAAATAATGTGAAGATTTCTATAGCTCAACTTTGTCCTAAACAAAACCACTTGCCTCTACGGTGGATTATACCCTTATACTTCTAGCAGTTGCTTCAAGTCGATTGGTCTATACGACTCGTAGAATACTGAAAAGAAGTGTTAGTCCCTTCACGTTGTCTCTTGTTGTCTGAATTCACCTGATATTTACTGTGCAATACTTTAGATTTAACTTCGAGAGATACCAAAATTATGAAATGACAGTGAACGATATCTATATGACTTGTCTACTTTTTCAAAATTTTAACCACCCAAAAGTTACACTTTCTTGAGAATCAGTGAAAATCGCTTCAAAACTCACGTCTGCTAGATAGTAGACGTAACATTGGCGCTGCGTATTCCTTTTACATTATTCAGCTTTTGCTGCATTTAGATATGGCTGGAATGTTACACTAGATGGATGAATTACAATATAGTTTTAAAAAGAGACAAGATAATCAGAGACAGAACCTATCCATTTGATATCTATAAAGACATAGTGCTATATGATCGGTTTACCACGCCATTTGTCGCTGGACCTGACTGATGAGCTGCATCGAATTCGACTGTGTTTCCTTCAATATTTTTTTTTTCGTTGACACATTTGAAAATCTAGATCTCAGAATTGTCCTTCTACGTAGCTAACATTCAATATTTCATAATCTTCAACGTTTTTTTTCTGTTTTAATTCAAAAGTACATTACGTTGCCAAAATATGTTGTAATGAACATCTGTTTGATAGAAATTACAACAAAAGTGTAAAATGTATCTTGCAAATAGTGAACGTACAGAGCAAAAACGGCGCCTCTTCCTTTATGATACCAACAAATGCTCAGACTAGCCTGCGCATTTGTGCAATTTGAAGATACTATGCATAGATCCTGAGGATTCCGTAGATACAAAGGGAAGGAACTACCTCAATTCACGGTGTCACAGACTGGTTTGGATCTTGGTTGTTCCCAAGTACCTTAATCAACTTTTCTACCTGACACAGCTCTTATCATAACGGGTATTTAAAAATCGTTCATGAAACACACGTGCTTATCTAATAAGAGAGCACTACGCCTAGTCGCACCCCTGTCGCAACTACGCCTGACGTACGCCCGCTCTGTGCACTTGAATTTAAATACAGTCGCATGATGGACTTAGTTGCGCCAACGTTTGTAATCTACGCCGGCGTAGTTACGCCTCCTTTGTGCACTCGGGGGCCCCAGACTATTTGCGCATTCTTCAATAAACTTAAGAAATACACCAAATGAAAAGTAACATATTTTCCTAGCCGTACCTTTTCGCACTGGTATAATACAATATGACTTTTAGAGTAAATTCGATTTAAATGGCCTAAGATTTGCTTAAATTTGATAGATGTCCTTCATATTTATTGCATTTAGTGGGTGTTCTGTTTTTTCCTAAAAGAGGACCTTTTTTATATAAAGACAAAAATTGCAAAATGCACTGTTATAAAGCTGAGATAATCAATAATATGGATCCGTTCGCACTGGCATTTTTTCTGATAAAAAATATTGTAGAATCAGAAAAAATTTCCTCATATATCTCGTAAAATTTCCCGTGCACCTGGCCGCTGAGCGGAATGTTATTTTTCCAATATGACTGGGCAGCCCTTGAATGCAAATTATCAAGATTTGCATCAAATTGTTTCGAAAACATCATTATTATAGCAAAGAAATTTTTAAAACGTCACTGACCCTAAAAATGAAAGCTTCAAAATCTGAGGGGTAATTCATTGGGATAACCTTGCAAGTTTGTTTCAAAAAGCTCAATTCGTCTTCAGCTTCAATGGTGAAAGTTTGGGAAGGGAGAATATAAATGCACTGTGGTTGAATTTAATAGGGGACCGGGGCTGGATGAATTACGGGATGAACGAATCAGGAAGATAACGTTTGGTTGAGTAAGTTAATGTCATTTTCGTCCTGAGTGATAGACGCGCAAAATTCCGATAGACTCATTTCAATGATAAATTTACCATTATCCAGTGGCTGACGAAAAAAACTGTTTTCTTGACGTCTTATTTGGTGAACATAATCAGAGGTGATTTCTGAAGACCAAATAGCCTTAAATAGAGCCGAAAAACTGCTCTTCCTAGATACTTGAAAACTGTATACTCCCAGAGAAAACATCATAATTTAAATCTTAAAAAGTTCCTTCAAGAGCAGAGAATACATACAGAAATAGGTACATGGGCCAGACTACGTAGTTTCGGTTAATAAAGCCTCGTCAGTGACCCTGACAATATCTGGTACGAAACCAGAAAAAATGCAAACTGTAATTTCTTAATTTTAATTAGGCAGTCGATAAGCCTACAAAAATAAAATTGTGGTTCGTTAATACCCGATCTCTTCTGCAAGAAAATTTACCATTATTTAGTGTCTGGTTTCTTTTGTCGTTCAGTATACTAGATATTGGTATGACGGTGAATACATGTTAACCACGTAAAAGGGTACTTATGGAGATGCTTACATAAATAAAAATAACAAGTATGATTTTCAAAAAGTATTTTTTTGTCTGGTTTCGTGTAGGAAATCCAACTGAGAGTTCGCGCTAAGCCATAATGGACCCGCCCTAGAAGGTAAGTAAAGATGTAAACTTGTGCGAAGTTGCTAATTTTCAGGGAAATGCATTAAATTTTTATGGTTTTATTCAGCTTTTTGTATTTGCCACAAACCACTTTAACGTTGCTCTGTTGGTCTGAAGTGTATATGTACTAGTCGCCTGTTTAAGTTATGTACGTGGAGCTCCTCTGATACTGAAATGTTATAGGCCGATTCTCTCTCTTTCTTTCTCTCTCTGTTCGTCCTTTCAGCCGTTCGCCTGCGCGTGCCTCCAAAAGGTACATTTCAGTTGTTCAGAAGCTGTTATCAATAGTGATCAATACATGAACTAGATATAAATACAAAGAAGCCGAGCCGAGTATACTGTATACACATCGTATGGATGCGAGGGGGACATTTAGATGTAAACATACAAAACGATGTTGGAGACTCAGGGGACTGTATATTTAGGGATCCCATATGTACGTACATATACAAGAATATTTTGGAGACAAGGGATATAAATATGCAGGCACACATTGTACTTGGAGACTCGGGACTTTAGATATAAACATTCAAATACGTTGTCGGAGACTCTGGGGACTGTACATGTAGGGGATGCTATATATAGACGTACGTAATATACAGGGATCTGTTGCAGACAGGGTGACATGAATGTGCAGGCACACACGATACTATCTGTTTGGGGACCCGGGGACTGGAGACTCGGAGACTGTTTAAAGATAGATACATATATGCATACACCTATACATTGACGATTTGGAGACCTGGGGACTCGGAGACTAGGAGATGAAGGGGACATACATAAATACATACACCTATACAGTGCCGATTTGGAGACCTGGAGACTCGGAGACTCGGAGACTAGGAGATGAAGGGGACATACATAAATACATACACATATAGACTGACGATTTGGAGACCTTGAGACTCGGAGACTCGGAGACTAGGAGATGAAGGGGACATACATACATACATACATACATACACCTATACATTGACGATTTGGAGAGCTTGGGACTCGGAGACTCGGTGACTAGGAGATGAAGGGGACATACATACATACATACATCCATACATACATCATGGAGATATATACATAGATATATACATACATCATGGAGATATATATATACATATATACATACATCATTGAGATTGATACACATATAGGGTAATATAATATTTCGTGTGGTCTTACATGACTTTCTTCCCGAACTTGCTCCTTGAGCAAGTTCTTTCCTGGGGAGCAGATTCTTTCATTTGGGAGCGTGCCCGTATTGAGCTGGGAGGCAAATATGAAATTGGAAGAGTTTGTTCTCCTGAAAGTGTACCCAATTGCCTGAAGTCTTATCTGTTTCACATGCCATATGGAGTCCTATGTCAGACCTCATAATTATGTTCTTTGTCAAGATTATGAATAGGTATGCTTAGAATATGTATGTATGCTTAGAAATGTGAACAATACAGATGTAATAAATAAAAAAACAAAACAAAAAAAAACAAAACAAAAAAAAAACAAAAAACAAAAAACAACAACAAAAAGACCAAACAGAAAAAAGACAGTATTAAATCTCACTGGTCTATCATGACACACCCCTCGCCGTTCGAGAAGACATTTTATAGCCGCCACAAGATATATTACACCAGCCGCAGTCAAATAGTAATCTGTATAAGTTGTCCTTTGAAACGAAGAACACACAAAAAAACTAAACTTTTGCCAAACAGCACACATGTTAGCAAGCAACTGTAGTTCTAGACATCGGTTCAATTATGTACCGTATTGTCATCTTGGTATACAATGTAAGCAAAGGTCGATATTATGGGACTATAAATACTCATTATTACATAAAAAGCAGTGCCGTATGGTATTAACAGCCGTGCATCAACAAGCGAAAAGCCGTGTATCAACAAGGGATTTCACGCGCTGTTGTCAAATGGTGACAAAATATAGTGCCATATTTTTCTCAGATTTTAACGAATAATTCGTTGAATTTATGCAATAACAGCGATCAAACATTTGGTTCCACTGCATTAACGTTTGCCAGGTCCCTCGGGATATGTCAAAAACCTCGGCCTGCGGCCTCCGTTGTCAGCATCTCCCTGGGGACCTGGCAAACGTTAATGCATGAAAAACCATGTTTGATCCCAATATTGGTTTACCAAAAGTATTCAGTCTATGCACGTGTTGAAATTTCTGAAAAAAACTGTTTAACTTCCTTTTACATAAATTATAGCCTTGTTGAACTTAAATATGTGTATAACTTATCCGAAAGATATAGGAGTTCGAGGGTGAGTCAATAAGTAACCAGTCTACCCTACTTCCGATAAAAAGCGATCTCCTCTTTTTCTTTTCAATAGCCCTTCAGCAAAATACGTTTCCCCTACAGCGTTCCAGTGCCCAAATTGTTCAAAGTTTATTATTGTACTCCCTTTTTGTTTTTACTGAATTACTCCTATGGCATTCCAAAATACAGTGCTTATCACCTTACCAACCGAGGATTGCGTCTCGACTTTCTTGGGCTTACGGAACCATGTTCCTACCACTGACTACGTTGAGATTTGTTCTTTTTTTTCTTGCTGAAAATAATCACTAATGACTACTTTTCTGCCTGATCATACTTCTGTCTGGGGGGACCCCATGTCTGCATATCTAAATATTTCGGATTTCTCTACATTTATATGGATTATATGCGTTTGAGCTTATGATTTTGGGAGTTTTACCGCTCTACTTATTTTTTTTTTTTTTTTTTTTTTTTTTTAATTTTTAACAATATTAATTCAAAATAACAGCAATAATAATCTGGATCTGTCATCCTTCCTACTTCACCATGGATATATTCCTAGAAAAGAAGAAGAAACAGATACATGAAAGCTCTAGAGATATGGACGAGAAAAATACCGCTCTATTTATAATTGTATCAGACTTCAGAGTTGATGATTTCGACCTAAAACCTTTCTGCTAACTTTGATTGGAATTGGCTTGGGCTTGATAGTTTGTCTTTGGTTGGGCTTATCGAGGTTTCATCTAATTAACTTCTTTTGCTCCAGCGTTTTAGTGTTGGTTTTGCTACTGAGTGCTCATTTTGTTTAATCTCACTATTTACTCCTGTTTTATATGTTTGCTAAATTTATCAATAAATGGGTAAGCAGTCCTTCCTTTGGGCTGTTTACTTATACAATTAGGGGCCACACAGAACCCCTGACGTGTGTAAATGCAGTTTAAGCCTCCGCTCCTCTCCCCGCCCCAGTAATTTATTTCTGACCGTTTCAAAGTAGTGCTTCCATTGTGGTTACCATTATTGTCGTTGTTTGTCTATTTTTATTAGTCTTTGATTTAGTTGTAAATTTTGAGGATAATCTCACAACCATCAGCTGGGAAGGAGCTGACCTATTGGCTTCTCTCTCTCGCTCTCTCTTTTGAGGGTGGGGGAGGGGGGGTCTCCATATAGTGTTTGGGATGTGGAATTTGACTATGATGGATCCTGATTATTGCCTCCTACCTACTTAGGACCAAAGTGTCATATACAGTTACAAGACGTAAGAGAAATTATATTCCTTCGATCCGAAGCGCTTCAGCTGTGCGCTTCTTACTGATTTGCTCATGGATAAGACGGTTCGTGTTATAACGGGATGTTAGCCTGCGCAGTCCTAAGCGGTCATGATAGACTTTTATCCGGCATTGATCCGTCATTGTGTGAAATCATCATGCCTCTGCTATACTTTGCACCTGCATACGCCAATCGCAGTATACAAGAGTTAATTCGTACTTTATTTCACATTTCTTCCTCGGTGGTACATAATGGACCTGTTTTCTTGTCAGGAAGTTCTGTTCCGTTTGAACTCGACAAGAGCATAATACATGTAGAGCGATCAAAGTACCCAAATCATTAGTCCGAATTCATATAATCCATATAAACATCGACCAAATATCTAGATACTCAGACATGGACCTCCAATCAGGCAGTGTGATCAGGTGCTCGCGAGTAGTAAACATCACCTGCCTATTATAATACACCCGCCATGACTATATATCTGATGGAAAAGTCAGTGAAAATATAAGTCGGGTAACTGAAAGCCATAATACGTTTCGGCCATGGCCATCAGGTCGGAAATAAGTTTAGAAACGGCCACGTTGTAGGGATCAACGTTTTTTTCCCCCTGGTTTTGCCTTTCCAAAATGGGTACCGCATTATAGCATGGTTATCAGTTTTGACGAAAACCAAGCCGTAGCATAGCTGGCTATGTTTAGAATCCGACATACATCTTATCAACTAAAGAACCATTCTGATACAACTTTTGTATAATTCTAGATAGAGCGCCATAACAAAAGCCGAAAATGCAAACATGTGTAAAACGCGACCTTGTCATTCAGTTAGAAATTGTTTCGGCTGTTCGTTATTGATTCATCCTTTTGAAATGTATACTTCTCATAACAACGTGTTGTGTTTTATAATGCGTCACAAAGAGTTTTTATCTAAAGAAATGGGAATCCATATCGAATAGTTGTAGGGCACCGATAAGAAAGTTATTAAAACATATCGGCAATAGATATGAGGCTTGATAATTTTACTTGCGCTTTTAAAGGACTAAATTAGGTTTGTAAATAAGATTAATTAAAGTATGTTACAGCCACAGAGGGGCCTCCTGCTTAAATAGGGACAGAGATTGCTTGTGATCTGAATATTTCGGATTTATCGATGTTTATATGAATGATATGAGCTCGGTCTTATGATATTGGTATTTTGACCGCTCTATTTATGACTTACGTTGATTTCCGAGAAAAAAACGTGCGTGTCTGAATTTGTGTCAGTTAATTTTTCTGCATGACGGACTGGGTTATTTTATTTTTGGCAAAAATAAGTTTAGTTCTTGTTTTTTGTGCGTTGTTACTTAAAACTGATAATAGAACAACAGTTAGAAAATCCCCATTCTGTTCGTTTCATCGGGTTTAAGCAGTTGATCATCAGGAAATAATAGTTAAAGTAATAGAGCAGGGGCCATATTCATAAAAAGACTTAAGTGGTTGCTATGCTGTTGCTAAGGCTAAATTTCTATGAAGGAGATTCCCTACTACTATGAAATTTGCTCTAGAGGTACAGTGTTTTCCCAGTTATTTATTAGTATTCCAAGGCGGTACTTTTGTTGTGGGTCCTGATTCTGCTCTATTGTCTGTTGTTCTGTGGACTGCTAGCAATGTGATCACCTGAGTAGCAGCGCACTTTGCGTCCTGGTATGTTAGGTAATAAGAAAAAAATGCTAATAAAAGATGTTTCACCAGTTTCGTTTGACTTGTTGTTGTTGTTCGTGTTGATGCTGTCGTTGATCTGCCGTGTGGATGGCAATTGTTTCTCTTGGGTTGTATAATTACATAAAGTAAGGGCGAAGGAGAAGAGCTACATAAGCTATCAGCTTTCGTTCTGATCCTATTACTTTGTGTAACTGTGTTATTTGTATGTTGTTATGTGCATTTTTGAAAATAAAGTATGTTTAAACCAAACTAAGGGCGACAGTTAGGGTACAGTAAAACAAGTTCAAAGCCCCACATCCCCCACCCCAACGATCCCAAGTAATCTATTACGGGCCGTTCCAACTCGAGACTTCTTCATTGATTCTTAAATATTACGGGTTCGTATGTCCATTTGTCTGTGGGCTTCTAGCAATATGGTCGCCTGTATAGATACCCACTACTTTGTGTTTTGTTTACTAATTTAAAATATAAAACAGGTAAATATGACATTACTGTTGTTTTCAGGTGGGTGGCTGAATGACCAGCCGTCTGTTCAATCAGCTTACCGTTCGTGTCTCTTATGAACTGTGGTTAAGTTTTGTACATACTGCTTTTCTTGATCCTGTAAGGGCGGGATAGGTGCTGACCATTGCCTGTCTTTATCGTTTTTATACCACCTGCCTGGCTGTAATAAATGAACAGCGCGTGAAAAGGATCTTTATCGATGTGCGTATTCTTATTACTCAAATCAGCTGAGCAACGTGTTTTTAGATTAAAAGATGATTAAAGGCAACAAAAGGAGAGGAATAGACTCCGTATTTCGGCGGCTTCCTAACACCAACTGCCGACGGTCACAAGACAAGGCAACACCTTTACCTGTTTTATAGCTAAACACCTTTTCTTTATTGTCGCCTTATTTATCGCTGTATGGATGAAATTTTAACAACAGTTTCCAACTGTTCAGTACGTCATTTCTTATTTATATCATTTTAGGTCCTTTTGCCTTGGTTTGCGTTGTGCACATAGTATATTTTTTTCTCGTTCATATATTTCAAATAATCCATCTAGAAGTTGACGGAAAGATACAAGCGGCCAGAGAACGTCATGTAAACTGGAACAAAACATTAAATAATGACCGTCATAAGAATTTTATCGGTGCTCTCTCAATCATATTTTTTCTTTTCTATTTCAGTTGGCTAATATAGCTGTTTAAAGGACAATTATTAACAAACAATTGAACCGAACCGCAAAGAAAGCTGGATGTTGAACTATATCAAGGGGCTTAATAACAGTCGGTCAAACGAACAGTCCTTCCGTATTTTCTCAGGATGGCAACTCGCACAGAGTATTTCAGACAGGAATCCCTACTAAAAGCAGGTACAGTTGACTTTCTTAACCTCAAATATACTGATATCTGAAACAACCCCTATATCCTCGATACTACTGAATTCCCGACTTCGAATTTAATTTTGGATTTCCAGGAATTTATCAGTGGGGAAGTAATAAAGATAACCTTTGCTATCAAAGTACTGAATATACATGTAATTTCAAATTTATTAAACCTCAAAAACATCACTTTTATCAAGGTTTCTTAATTTGACACCAGGGTGTGTCTCACATTTGGTATGCCACGCTATATTTACTTAATATCTATGCAAGGCGGTTCGTCTGTTGCAGTAGCCAGTGAGGCATGATTTACTTTCCAGTCATTTGTTTTGTCGGTCAGGTCGAAACGCTGACTGAATATGCAGCACTCAATTATCCAAGATGAGATCGTGAGGCGAATGCAGTGCTCACCTTCTGCAAAAGTTATTGCAGCCCGGTCTCAGAGGCACGAGGTAGACAATGCCGTCACAGGCCTCGTTAGAGGGTGGAAAGAGGGCGTAGGGAACAATCCCTGTGCTAGTGGGAGTATGATTTAGACGAAGTACGTCTGCTATCGCTGTTCTGAGCTGTTCCATTTTATTGTTTATTTTTCTAAATCAGGGTAGAGAAACACATGACCATAACGCCATATTTGTTTACGATCATGGAGGCAGCCATCTTGGGAACTTTGCCAGTTTGATGCGATTTTTATACTTTTTTCAAAAAGGTGTGATATTATACAAAGCTAAATAGCGCGTGAGCTCTAATTAAATTATCATAATTTAACCAAAAAAAAATGTTATCGATAAAACTTGTAGTTCTCATGTATACTTTGGCACCAGTTACGAAAGAACACACGCTTGGGCTACTGTTGCTTACATAAGTGCGGTTCGGAGTGATTGCAATTTCAAGTAGAAAAACGCATAATATGAATTGGTTACCAAAACGTTTGCACTAACTTTCAGCTCACACGCAAAACGTCTCTTACCTAAATATCAAATACACAGAGAAATCGATATTCTTTCATTTGAAATGGACTCAAAAATCAATATGGCCGCCATCAAAACTTTAACAGATGACGTCACACGGCCACGTGTTTCGCCTCCTTGTAAATTGTTGTCTGTGGTTTTCTTGGGCCTTAATAATTCTGCTTTATGAATTAATTCTATAATCGCTCTTTTTATGTGTGACCTTTCTTAAGATTTTTACGCATATTTATAATGAAAAGTTTCACAATCTCTTGTTTGAAATGAATAGGTACGAATAATTTTGTTTGGTTTTGGTGTACTTAATACAGTTTATCAAGACCTAGAAATATTAATAAAATGGTCCACTTTTTAGGAAGAAGACTGTCTTCTGCCGACGAACGAGAATGTCTCGCACAAGCCCTTCAAGCACACATTCGCTATATAGTTGAGAGCCTACACTTCACTGAAAGCAACTTGCCAGATCAGCTTATCAGCAGCGGTCAAATTACCGAAGATGAATGCAGCCAGATTCGGAATATCAAATCGAGGAAAGATCAAGTTCGATATCTAATAAACCGAACAAAAGGACGGGATCTGAAAGATATAAAGGAAGTTATTGAATTGATACGCAGACAAATACCTGATGTTGTTGACAAGATATATGAACAGTTTGAAGAAAATAAAACTAATCATGTAAGATGCACGACATGTGCATTATGTCAGTGTTTCACTGCAATAGACATAAAAGACGTAATTGATGATATCTGGAGTAAAAAAGCTGTTTCGGACGGGTTTTATAACGAGGTAATTTTAAACAGTGCTCCTAGAGGCTGTCAAACTGACCTTTGGAAAAGACTCATCGAAACTTTAAACAGGCTAGAAGGGGAGACCAAGAAAGAAGTATATGACTCTCTGTTCAGTGCCATACTGTCTAGAGGAAGATTTGATTTTCTTGTTAGACCAATGCAGCGAAGTCTGAATCAATGCACTATTCTAAAGTGTAAATGCTTTTGTGCTCAAGAAATTTATCCATTGACTATTGCATTGACGGATTCGCAACCATCGTCGACGTCATCCGGCTCAGCAAGGAGCTCAATATAATCCCTAAGCTCTTTATCAACATGCGATGACGATCTCCATCAAGAAAGTGGTCATGTGGAAACAGTCAGGCTGCAACAGAGGGATCTGCGAATGAGTTTGCTGAAACCCCAAGACTTTACCAGTGTTAAAAAGACCACAGTTTCACACTCTAACCAGGGCGTAAGCAATATCTTTGAACTTGTTTCATAGTCAGTAAATAGAGAAAACATGTTAGTGTCTTTTGATATCAAGTTTATCAGGCGAGACCAGAAACAGCGTAGGAATGGCGAGGCTTGCCGAGCCAGTCCGACGTGTGTCTGGTCGAGCCTGATAAACTTGATATCAAAAGGCACTTACTTGGTTTTCTATTTATCATGCATCATAAGAAGATTTTATGGCGTAAAGAGCGGCAAACAAATGATAAGCAAACGCAGTTTTGTCCGAACTTGCTGACGTCGCGAATGCGTTATGACGTAAGTCAGTGGCGTCATTTAACCAATCGAACGTTGTTATCACGACCAACGTCATTATTTAGCCAATCGTCTTCAGAGATCGCTTCTAAAGGCATGGCCTGATAACATTCGCGCATGCGCAGATCTACATTGACATGATAACACATCATGTTATCATACCACTGTTATCAGGTGAGTTTTGCAGCAGGTGCATGATAAACACTATTAACTATACTTTGCCCATATATAACTAGCGTTAAAAAATCTTGGTCAACATCAGGACATTTTTTCGCCTTTTTTCCATTTCTGTCCTTTAGCTTGGGCAAATATAATGGTCATTCTCCGTAGGTGGAGCACAACAAACATGATACGGAATCAGTCCATCTTGCGTTTCTTGACGGCAAAGAGAGGCTTTTCTAACGAGTATATTGCTTTGCATATCTGGTCAAGCACATCCCAAACAGAGATGTTACTGTAACGTGTTCTGGTTGTTCATGTCTATACATTCGTTCACCTAATGTCTTTGATTTTTTTAATTGGGATAGCTGAAGCTAAAACGGGGTTCAAATACACATACAGCCGTTCATTATCGCCCTCTCATCGTCCAAATTTGACTGAAATACTGTTAAAAAGGACGACGTAAATTCCCCAATCAGTACAAAATTCACCAATCAGTCCATCCTGTAGCTGCCCACTATCATGGGCAAATATTTCTGACAGTTCACACCTTTCCCATATCTGGATTCTCACGTTTTCCCGTGCATCGGCTGCAGCATTACTTGTCGACTGCAATATTATTTTTTATATGTAAGTTTAATGGACAAATTCAGTTGAATCATCAAAACCTTACTTTTTTAAACTTGGAATATTTGGCCTGATATAATTAGAAACAACTTTATATTAGCTTTCTAATGACATAAAATTTAAGTCATTTGAACTGAATTTACTTCTGTCAAAATCGAGTCAAAGGCAACCCCTATCATTTCTTATCGAAATATATAAGATATATAGGAGAAATCCTGAAATTTTTAGTCCCCAAATTCAAAGAGCAACTACACTTCAGGAACTTACTGAATCAGATCCCAAACCCTATCCCCAACATCAAAGGGAAAGATTGACAAAGACATCCCAACAAACAATAAATTACAAGTGATAAGCCGAGTCAGCAGCTCTTTCCCAAATAGGTGGCAACTCAGCTATCTTTACCAAGCTAAATAATTTAGACCAACAGAAGGGTTACAACAGACTAAGCAAATTATACGAAAAATATTTAACGACAATTTTTACCTATTTTCAATTTTTTTATCACAGAAGGGTTTATAAACCAAACAGCACCGAACATAAAACAAATGCAACCGCTACGAAAGTACCGCTTTGGGACGGTCAGTAATAACTACTGGGGGGGGGGGGGGGGGGGGGTTAAACCGGTTTTACTGGGCCCAAGCCTCTTTTGACACATAATAACAAAAATTTCCTTTTGTTTGTCAATATTTGTCTTCATACCAAACGAAACAAGAATAAAAATTAGGCATTTTGCTATAATTTCTATTGTTCTGATCCAGTATCTTGTCCTGTCAAATTGTTACTTTCTAACATTAATCAGCAAAATATTTTTAACTTCTACACGTCGTGTGTAAAGTTGCTGTGAGTATGAATTTATGTGTGGACAAATGTGTGCCATAAAATTGTTTTTTTTTAATGCATATTATGTTTACCCTTATGTTGTTACATTTAAGTAACCTAAGTGTAATAATTTGAATTTGAATTTTGAATATAGTAATTGATAAATGAACGGATTTCCATTTTTTTTTAACTCGGATTAAGGAAACGGGTTATCGAGCATGATATCGGCAAAGGTACTACATTTCTGAGGACGGCTTTCTGTTCTGTTTTGTAAGTTTAAAAAAAAACGCTAGAAGTTGTGCCTGTAAGACACAGATGATGCCCCCGTGCTTTGTGTGTCCCCTTCTCTTCTTCTCCCCTTCCCTTCTTCTACCTCCTCTTAAAGGATTTGATTATATAAACTTGCCATCCTATATCAACCAGAACCTGTAAAAATTTCTAAGTTTAAAAAGACCATAATTTTGTCAAAAATGATTTTTTGTCTCACAAAGGCATCTGCACATCTTCAGTATGTCTGTCAAACTTTCAAATTGATTGCTTGAAAACTGTGAAAGGAGTTAATTATACAATCTTGTCATACTGTATTAACCAAAACCTGAAATTTTAAGTTCCAAAAGGTCATAATTTTATAAAAAAATATTTTGTCCTCTGCAAAAAAAAACATGCACATCTTCAATATGCCTGTAGCCTCTGTGCAGGGTTTCAAACTGATAGCTTAAAAACTATGGGAGTAATTGATTAAACAAAGTACCATTCTGTATAAGCCTGAAACTGTAAAATTTCAAAGTCCAAAAAGGCCATAATTTTGTCAAAAATGATTTTTTTCTCTTCAAGAAGGGAAGTGCACATCTTCATTCTGTCTGAAAGATCTGTGCAAAGTTTCAAATTGGCATATAAACTGTAGGAGGAATTGAATATACAAACTTGCCATTCTGTATTAGCAAGAACCTGTAAAATTTGAAAGTACAAAAGGGCCATAATTTTGTCAAAAATCAATTTTTTATCTTCAAAAAGAGAGATGCACATCTTCAATATGTCTGAAACATCTGTGGAAAGTTTCAAATTAATAACATACAAACAATAGGAGGAGTGGATTATACAAACTAGTCAGAACCTGTAAAATGTCTAAGTCCAGAAAGGCCATAATTTGTCAAAAATCATTTTTCCCTTCAAAAAGGGAGGTGCACATCTTTAATATGTCTGCATAATTTGTGCAAAGTTTCAGATTGATTGCTTAAAAACTGTACGGGGAGTTGATTATACAAACATTTTAGGCGCGACGGATGGACGGACTGACGGATGGGCGGACAGACGGATGGACAAGGGTTAAACATTATACCCCCCGACTATCGTCACGGGCGCATAAATAGGTAAACATAGTTGTTAAATGTACTTGTTCTTGTTAACCATGTCGGTGCTTTCATTCACTTGTTGTGTGAGTAGTGCTTTCTTTGGAGTAGCAGAATGATATTCAAAGGCAAACTATTGAAAACATCAGGGACTGATAGATCAGCAGAACTGATCTTAACCCACTCAGCAACCAGATTTTCAATTCAGGTGATTGAACGCTAGAAAACCACAGACAAGCGGCATAAGAATTAGTGAAATTTAGGAACACATCAGAAATACCGCCTTAGATCGGTGAGAAATAGTATTCTTCAACAATGCATGGCGAAATTTAAATTTTATGTTGATTTTGTTTTAATTCCAAATAGTTGTTGGTCGAAATGATTTTATTATCATATGATTGAATAAGGAAATTATCAGCGGTTAGAAAAGAACCAGATACGACATACACGTATTGCGGGAGACTGCATTATAAGAGGCAAACGAATCACCCTCCCTGCTCTCCTTAATTGTATAAAGGCGGCCTAGACGGGTTTGGTCTAAAACGTATTTGTTTGGGGCTCGATGATGTGGTCTGGCCCATCGGGATTCAGCTGTCGGACGTTTTTGGAGGGTGAAACAATAATTCTCAGCAACTTTAATCGAGTCTGTTCTTCATAAGGAGTGAGATGGTCTAATCCGGTCACGGCCTCTTGTACCGGCTTAAGCAGACATCTGTTGCGGTCGGATTTATTGGCAGTTGAACTAGGTATATGTTTTAGTAATGTCAATAGGAAAATAGCTGCTGCTCCTTTTAAATATTCTGAGCAGTGTAATATGAGTGTTAACCAATAAAACATTCTGATATCTCAGACTCTATTTTCTCTATGACTAAAAATGAATTCGGTATAGGGGACGGATGTGCTAAACGACTATGTCAGTTCTTTGCTATTTCATTAACTTTCCAAAAGAACAAAAACATATTAAACGGTACAAAGATAAGGTACGGGGAGACGTTTTACAACAATTCTACGGTTTTAAACAACAGCTGCTGTAAAGATAAATAAGTTCTTAAAAGTAAGATATTTTTGAAGCTCGGATGCGCCAGTGGAACTAAATTGAAGATTCGGTATGTCTTGTCTGTTGTTTGGTCATTCGGGGTTCAACTGTTTTTTCTACTCCAGTACTTCAGTGGTGTCTTTTGACTCCCTCCCTCCCGCCGCCTCCCACCCCCCCCCCTCCCACCACCCTCAGAAATCACCAAGTGTCGCAATACGTTGTCCTGTTGAGTCATCGTCTTTGATTCATCGTGGGTCTTATCCGTGAAATTTTGTTCCTGTTATGATCCATTGATGAGTTAAGATACCCCAATGCGGACTAAATAGCTTAAAAAATGTTTCGAAGTATTGCAGTAGAAGACGGCGAGGGTTTAGATCCAGTAAAGTATTTTAAGACCACCCGCCCCCAGCCCCAGTAACTTTTAACTGACCGTTCCAAGGCGGCGTTTTTTTGTTCCTTCACTGTTGTTCTCGTGCTTATTTGTCTATGGTCCACTAGCAATGTTGCCAAATGCACAACTAGCTAGCCACTTTGCTTCATGTTATGTTTTGTAAAAGAAAGATAGAAAACAGGTACAATAGATCTTTAAAGTTTTCCTATAGTAGTTGTTCTTATGGTCAAAACTGATATTTTTGATGGTCAAGTGTGGGTGGTAGTTGTTTTTGTTGACTTGAACCTTTGTGAAAGCTAAAGATGACGGTTTGGATGCAGTAAAATCAGTTAAGGCCCTAGTTATCTGTTTTTTGACCGTTCAAATCGGTGTTTTGTTATGGTGTCCCTATGTTTTATATTCTTATGTCCGCTTGTCTGTGGTCTTTTAACAATATGGTCACCTGTATAGCTGCCGACTTTTTCTGCCTGCCTATTTTTTAATTGTATAAAATATGTTAATAATAGATGTGACTGTAGATTTATTTATTTGGCGAGGCTGAAGCCACCTGTTTGGGAAAAAGCTGTTCATTCTGTTTGACGCACGTACCTTTCGTGAACTTATGTCACTTCATGAATATGCATCTTTCTTTATGGTTTTGTGGGCGAAATATGACATATGATTGTATCAATTTCTAATCAATGCTTATCTTTAAACTTTGATTGAGTATGTAGTCGCCGTTCATGAAATGTGCCGCATCACTCATAGGCTCTTATTGTTTGATTCAACGTTCGTGGTATATAGAAATACCCAGTCATTTTCTGAAACCTTGTTTTCTTTTCATCTTTGAAGAGTGTTTTGTTATTTGTCTTTCTTTTCCATTACCCCTTCCATACAATTAAAATATTTAAACATCAATTAATTTTTATAAATATTGAGTTATAGTGTTGAAACTTTTGACGCGCAAAACACGAAATAACAAATAAATGTACTTGTTTGTTTTAGCGCTGAACGTACCGAAAAAGTTCTGAACAATTAGATCATTTTGGACCAAGGAATACAGCAAAGAAATGAAAACAGCAGACTCGATTTAATAGATTCTGTTCATGACCTGTTCTAAATGAGCAACACGGCCACGCCCCCCTTGTGCTCTTTATTCAAAGTGACTCAAAATGATCGTAATGGACCAAAATTATAATCTGCGCTAGAGCGATGAATGAGGAGACGATGTACGGCCGTCACATGGCACAAAATCAGCTGCAGTGAAGATAAATAAGTTCTGAATAGTTAGATCCTTTGGAAGCCCGTCACAATATTTGAAAAAAAAAATCTATATTTTACTCAATAACGCGTTTTGAATGAAGTATTAGAATAACAACCGTCCGTCAAGACTAAGCTGGCCATCGGAGTAAATTTTTATTTCTGTATCTTGGTTTCTTTCAGAGTGGTAATTGCGAGACGGGTACGCATACAGAAGAGAAAGGCAGCCAGACAGTAAGAGAAACCTGTATCAGCCCGCATGAGTCCATAACAGACACAGTTGTTTTAAGAAAACCAAATGTTGCAACTATACAAATGCAAGCAGATACTGTAAATATAATTGCCAGAAATTTGAAACGACATGGCAGAAATATGGAAGGTATAGTCGCGTTAAAACCAGATAATATACAAGACTGGATAAATATCATGGAGGCTGATACGTGTTTAGATAAATCAAAGCGAACAGGAAAGAACTTAGACAGCATTGCTGCGACAAGCGTCAGACAGGTTGACGAATGGGTCGACATATTAACGTCAGAAGATATTTCGGATACATCAAAGCGGCACGGTAGAAATCTGGATGAAGTTACTGCTGCAGATCCAAAGTATGTCGACGACTGGACCAAAGTTCTTACAACTGGTGTAATTTCAGATTGATATTTATGCCCTAAGTAGAACTCTACTTGTTGTTAAACAGCATGTACAAACTTAAAGCAGTTCTTGGAGCTATATTATTCAGAAGGTTTTCATATGTTGTCTGTGCTTATTATTTCCTGCTGCTATATCCGTTTATTTGTTTGTCAATGTCAAATATCAATCGTTTATTAAAACATACTACAGCTGAAGTCATTCGATTAGTGGAATGTCTTATCGACAATATTTCCGTGGAGTTCAGCTGACAAGCTTTATTTTACCAAACAGTTGGCATTCCAGTGGGACTAACTGCATCCGCTTACTTGCCTATTCCTTTCAGGATATGAGAGAGGGTTCATGCTTGCTTTTAGATACTGGCTCGTTAAAAAAAAGTAAAAAGTATGCAAAGACCAGGAACTGAAACAATCAAAATCCAAATCCAGCCCTCAAACCATAGTTGGCCAACCGAGTGAGCAGCTTGTTCCCAAAAGGTGGCCACTCAGCAACCCAAACCGAACCAAAAATAATAAGAACATACATAAGGTAAAACATCACAGAAACTCTGACACCAAAAACAGGCAACAGAGAACCATAACAGAACTACCGCCTTGGAACGGTCAGTAATGAATTACTGGGGGGCTTAAATCGATTTTACAGGCCCTAGCAAATCGCCTAGCAAAACAATATGCTTTAACTTACAGACACATAAGTGATGTTCAGTTTTGTAATTATACAAAGATTTTGGAATTTACTTACCTCTCTAACCATGTGAACTTGAAATTAAGGATAGTACAGAACCTATTTTCATCTGCCACACACTTTCTCTATAATGACAATTTAGGGCTTATTACTAGGGGTTTATGACTATTCATCTTTTGAGTAGCAATATTTCTTGGGCACCTGCATACGGAGTTAATGTATCTCAGTTATTGCGCTAGATAAAGTAAAGTAAAGAGATGGACAATGATCAGGAATTAATACAATCAAATCCCACATTCCGCTCTCAAAACCAATAGGGAAAGAAGCACATACACACAGAAAGTGACACACGTTTACGAAAGACGCGCACAGTAAACCGAATGAGCAGCTCTTTCCCAAACAGATGGTCATTCAGCTACCCCCAAAACAGGGTCAACATCTATTTTTACTTATTTTTTTATTTTAGTAACAAAACAAAACAAAACAAAACAGAAGGCAGATTGGGCAGCAATACGGGCGACCAAACCGCCAGAGACCATAGATCAGCGGACACAGCACAATATAGCATCAAGGAGCCGCAACAGAAGTACCGCCTTTGAATAGTCAGCAAAAGATTACTCGGGGGCTTAAACATGTTTTACTGGGCCCAAACCTCTCCCTCTTCGTCTGCAGTGGTTTGAAACGTTAAGTTAGCTATTTGGTCCGCATGAAGGTTTCCTAACTCATCAATGAATCATCAAACAAACAAATCACGGATAAGGCCTATGATGAACCAGAGATGAGGACTCAACGGAAAGAACGTACGAGGGTCATCCAATAAGTCCTGCAAACGGCCGAGTTTCAGGCAAATGATAATAAAAAACGAATCAAGCAATCCACATTCCTACATTGCATCCTTCCTTCTTTCCAGTCAACAATTTCCAGAAACGTCATGATCTTGCAAATTGCGTTGCTAGGCAACTGAAGAATACTACCATTATGGGTGCGGCGGTTGCTTCTAGTTGTCTGTTTAAGATCCCCTAGCTTTGTTCAGAATCCATGTAAATATCTGAAAATTGCTGGGAGATACGGAAAATAATACTGAAGTATGTACACGGTACCAAGGTTAAGATATTGCCATCAGTCAAGATATAATTATTGTTCAAAGGAAGATCACCATCTTTTTTGGGCAGCTAAAATATCATATAAAATAAGCATATGAAGAAGAGGCTTTCCCAGCAGATGAAGTGTTTCCTAAACTGCCAATAATTTGTTATCAAAGAATAGTCCCGAGATGCTGAAATGTAGATATAAGAGAAAATATAAGCTTCGAGCCTTGTTTAATATCGTTTGCAGCCTTAAGAAACCAGACGTAAACGTCGAAAACTAAAATTTTGCTAAAATTCTGTAATATTCTCTTGCTGCCTAGCAACCACATTTGTCTGGTAATGTGAAGTGACAATTGTTTCTTATTTGAGTTCTTAAATATAAGGCGATTACTTTAGAACATGAATTCTTGTAATTTGAAAGAATAATAAACATGTATGCAGGAATTTTCTTCCCCTAACCTCTTGTAAAAAACGTCATGTTTGTGCAATTACACCGCCGGTATCGCTTACACCTCTACGTTCAAAACTCTCCCATATCTGAGAAAGGAATAGCACATGCATGATTTTTAGCACATATTTGTATTATATACGTAAGCTGTTAATGGTGTAATTTGATAACCCTACCTCAATGAATAAAGCAGTAATTATTGCGTTTGCAAGACTTATTGGATGACCCTCGTATTGCGACACCAGGAGACCCCTGGGAAGTCAGACAACACCACTGAAATACCGGAGCAAAAGAAAACTATTAGTTGAACCCCGAATAACCAAGCAACAGACAAGGCAAACTCCGGTCCCAACCAAATGAATTCAGTAGCTTTATGTCGGGTTCATCATTGAGTCTGATGCCTGACCAATCGGCGTGCAATTGAAGAGAGAAGCAAAGTGTTTAACCATAATTGGGTTAACCACTAAACATGCAGACTGTAGCATTACATTTATATTATATCCAATACGTTTGTAACGAACGATAATTTTCCTGAACTGATCAGAAAAATCGGACTCACCTACAATTTTTTTGAATTTATAGACTAAGTTACCATAAAATTCCGGTTCCGATAGGCCCTGTACCAAAAGACTTTAATCCGACATTGAATTTAGAAACCAACTCATAGTGTCGGCGAAAGAATTTTGAAAATGCTTTTCGAAGTTTATGATATCTATAGCCCTGTTGGAGAAGCTTAGCAGTTAAAATTTTATTACGGGCATTGAAGTCAGTCACATGGCTAAACACTCTAGCAAACCGGATAAGTTGAGAAATGTAAATCCCGTAAGAGGTAGAACGGTGAACATTACCATCCAAAAATGGAAAATTTACTATGTCAAAATCAAAGTCATCGCGTTATCATAAATGTTGAATGAAACAAATCCATTAGAAACAGATACATTTTAATCCAAAATTGAGGCTTCAGTATCAGCTGCATTAGCTTTGTTTAACTGTAGCTCAGGTGGATAAATTTGATTCACCATGCCTTCAAAGTAAGGATTGTCAATATTTAAAAGGACATCTAGATATCTAGATGTAGAATTAAAAGCTTCAACAATTTCAGATTGTTTATCATTAGAAAGTGAAGCAATGAAATCTCTTTCGTAGCAAAATAAAAACAAATCCGCTACAAGAGGAGCACAATTAGTACCCATCGGAATACCAACAATTTGTCTGTATAACTTAGTACCAAATCTAATGTAAATATTATCTAAAATATGTTAACGCTTCACACATATTTTCACATGACCAAAGGTTATATCGGTTTTGGTGTTCAGAAGTAAAGAAAACGTTTCTTTCGTTACATGCAAGAAAAGTTGAACCTTCCCTTTGGAAGGTCCACTCAATTAAATCAATAAGTTTTTCCTTGATCAAATTATGTGGCAAAGTCGTATAGAGTTTAGAAAAATCATAAGTTGACAAACTGGTCGCATGGATCCCTCTCAACTTCAATTTATTAATTACCTCACCAGAATTTTTAATTGACCAAAACAAATTTTTACCTGACCTTTCATAAACTTTTTCACACTACCTTATGACTTGATTTTTGACAGCAGTGAGACAGAATTGGCAATAAATCGTGCTTTATACGGTTTTTTATGAAGCTTTGGTAACCAATACATCGTAGGAAGCCTATCCTGGCGTTCCTTTGTTTTAACAGAAAACTTCAGGGGTAAATGGCTACAATGACCTTTAACTACAGAACTCTCTTCTGATTTCCCGTTATATCCTACAATGTGATTGTTGAAACATTTATTTCCGACTTGATGGCCAAGGCCGAAACACAGTATGGCTTTCAGTTACCGGACTATTATTTTCACTGACTAGTTCAGCAGACACATAGACATGGCGGGTGTATTGCAATAGGCAGGTGATGATTACTACTAGCGAGAACTTCTTAAGTACTTCATTTTGAGGGTCTCAATCTGTGTTTTTAAATATTTGGGATTTGCCAATGTTTCTACGGTATATGAGCTGAATACTTTGGCCGCTTGAACTTATAGTACATGTATTGAAGCTGGTTATCATTTCGTGTCTGAAGGTGGTAAATAACATTTTTGAGTTTTCTTTGAATTTTCATCCATATCATTTGCATTGTTATTTTACGTAATCAGTACGTCGGACACAACAAAAGTAGAAATCAGGAAGGGCATAGCAGCCAAGCACAACCCCTCCGAGATACGGAAGGATAAACAAAAAGACTGCACATTTGGGATACACAGACAATACCATGCATGTTGGTGTCTATTGATATCAAGTTTATCAGGTTGCCTCACCATCCCAAGGTGTTTCTGGTCGAGGCTGATAAATGTGAGATCAAAAGAAACTAACATATTTTTCTATTTATCATCCATTACACAAGACTTTACGGCGATAAAAGCGTCACCAAACATAAAGTAAACGCACTTTTTTACGCACCTGTTGACGCCACAACTGTGTTGTGTCTAAATTAATGGCACGTTACCGCAAGTTCGCTACAATAGGCGCTACCTATACTGTAAGCAACCAACAATATGACTCCAACACTGAACATGCTTTAATGTCGCAAACTGTGTTGTGTTTAAATTAATGGCACGTTACCTCAAGTTCGTTACAATAGGCGCTACCTATACTGTAAGCAACCAACAATATGACTCCAACACTGAACACTTTGCAGTTAACGTACTTAACATGATTTAATGTCGCATCTTAAAGGGCCATTAAACTCAATACCCATGTGGCGTTGTTAAAATTTCGGTGTCTTAACCACTTCAGTAATGTGTCTGTTGCAGGGTAGACAAGAAACCATCACATTGTTACGACATCACTGAAGAAGAAAATCGTTCCGCAGATTGAAGAAAAACCTTAACTGTTCGATAAATAACCATTTTACAGAAAAACAAACTTTTATTTGTCCTATTCCATCTTAACAACATTGAATCAACCTTGCTTCAACGCCGTAATGTTGCTTCAAGAGTGATTTAATGTCGTTCATCCACGTGTGCCTGCTGGATAGGCATTTATTGGTTAAAGCCCCATGATCAACAATGAGGCTGTGACTATAATAATAAAAACAGTAACGATAATCTTAATCAATTTTAATCGTCCTGCGTCATTAGGAAACAAAGAAAGATGACAGGACCGTTGGTATATACAGTCATCTGAATAAGTACATTAAAATCTGTGCGTACAAGAGGTCAAGGTCATTCTTTGGCCTTTGGCCCTGTTCTCTCATATTTTGACAATTTCACCCATCTTCTGAAGAGCCACTGGGCCAACTGTAACAAAATTTCATATGGGTTGAGGGAACTAAAATATGTTCAAATGGTCTGGGTCATATGACCAATATGGCCGCCACGCCATATATGGCAAAACATTTACAAATCTTCTTCTCCAGAACCAAATGATCGATGGCCTTGAAACTTGGTATATAGCATCAGGTACTTGAGAACTATCAAGATTGTTCAAATTATGACCTTGACCTTGCCCTTTTTGAAGGCAAGGTCAAGTATGGGAAAATGCTAGAGCATAATATTTCATAGCAAGTTTAGAAAATTTTGGATTAAACATTGGTATATACAGTCGTCTAAATTATTACATGGAAGATTTGCGGGTACAAGAGGTCAAGGTCATTCTTTGACCTTTGACCCATGTCTCTCACATTTTGACTATTTAAAACATCTCGTCAAAAGCCACTGAGCTATTTGTAACCAAATTTCATACACAGCCTCCAGGGGCTGAGGGAACGAAAATTAATTCAAGCGGTCTAGGTCACACGACCTACATGACCATCATACTCAGGTGAGCGATTCAAGGCCTCATGCCCCTCTTGTTTTCCTTTACCATCGACCATGTATTTTTTGAGTTATGGAACTTTTTCATTCAGATGACCGTTGGAATAAATATTCGTTCCCTCAACCTCATGGAACTCTATATGAAATTTGGTTTCAATTGGTCCAGTGGCTTTAAAAAAGATGGTCTGAAATTGTCAAAATATGAGTGTTCTGGGCGAAAGGTCAAATAATGAACTTGACCTCTTGTACTCATAAATCTTCATGTACTCATTAAGATGAACGTATATACTATTTTAAGGCCGGAATCTTCAATAACTTCCATGAAATCTTATGTTCTAGCATTTTCCAAAATAAAAGGACCAGAAAGCAAATTTGGCCTTGCCGTAAAAAAGGTCAAGATCAACCCAAGGTAATTATTTGAACAATCTTGGTAGTACTTGCGTACCCAATGCTACATACTAAGTTTCAATCATCGGCCTATTGGCTCTGGAGAGGAAGACTTTTCAAATGTTTTTACTATACATGGCAGCCATGTTGGTCATGTGACCGAGACCATTTTAACAACTCTTCGTGCCCCCTTTCTCTGGAGGCCACATTTGAAAGTTAGTTACAATTGGCCCTGTGGTTTCAGAGGAGAAGTCGTTTGAAATTGTGGACGGACGCAGACGGACGAAAATACGGGTCTGCTTACTTTTCATAATCTATCCACTTATGAAATATCAAGGCTCCAGCAATACACAGTTCCGAGAATAGCTGCTAAGCTCCGCCTGCTTAGTTACTGTTACTACGTCTCACAAGCTTACACAAAGATGGCGAAAAACAAATGACAAATGCAAGTGCCCGCTAAATGTTGGCCATCTATGGCAAAGAATCAGCCTCCTCATGGCCTACACATGGCAGTTGGCGCATCACGCATTTCCGATGCGTTCTGTTCTTGCAAAGCAGGGTAAATTTATTACAAGTGGTGTTAGTTTGTTTTCTTTAAACAGGTATACATCCCTTCGTTAACTGAAAGGTAAAATTCCGGACTTATGTTTGCATTGACCACGTGCGATTTGTTTGTGAGACTATGTCACGTGCTAAGTTGTCGCTTCATTGGCCAGGTATACGATATCATGTGATTATGTGTGACATTCTGGGTGTGGCTCGGAACTGTGTATTACAGATCTTGAGTAATGGATCATCTTCTTTGTTTTGAACCAATATGAAGAAGAGGTATGACTACGTCAATAAAGAAACAACACAACGTAATTATCATAAAAATGATCAACAAATCAGATACTATCAGTATACTAAAGATCAGGTCTCTGAGTAAAAGGGTTCAAAATTGGAAAAATGCCAAAATTAACAAAGGGGCAAAATGCAGTCAACTTTTAAAGCAATTAGTCCCAAAGTTAATCAGGTGGTCTACACCTTAGGCCCTACCAGTATGCCAAATATTAACAACCTAGCTTTAATTAATACTTTTTCCAAAATTATGCTTACAAATTTATATTTAATTTTCCGAAATGGGCCATAACTCTGAAAGAACGTGGCTGACGGAAAAGAAAAAATACGGGTTCACTATTTTTAGCTCACCTGAGCCATAGGCTCAGGGTGAGCTATTGTGATCACCCGTGTCCGTCATCCGTTGTGCGTCGTGCGTCGTCCGTCGTCAACAATTTGCTTTAAATGACATCTTCTCTGAAACCGCTAGGCCTAGGGCTTTGATATTTGGTATGAAGCATTGTCTAGTAGTCCTCTACCAAGTTTGTTCAAATGGTGGCCCCAGGGTCCAAAATGGCCCAGGGGCAGGGGGTCTTGGGTTCGAAACTAAAAAAATACTTAAAAATCTTCTTCTCCAGAACTGCTTGGCTCAGATAGTTGAAATTTGGTATGCAGCATTGCCTAGTGGTCCTCTACCAAGTTTGTTCAAATGGTGGACCCAGGGTCCAAAATGGCCCTAGGGCAGGGGGTCTTGGGTTCGAAACTAAAAATTACTTAAAAAACTTCTTCTCCAGAACTGCTTGGCTCAGATGCTTGAACTTTGGTATGTAGCATTGCCTAGTGGTCCTCTACCAAGTTTGTTCAAATGGTGGCCCCAGGGTCCAAAATGGCCCTGGGGCAGGGGGTCTTGGGTTTGAAACTCAAAAATACTTAAAAATGTTCTTCTCCTGATTTGCTTCGCTCAGATGCTTGAAATTTGGCTGGTAGAAGTGCCTAGTGGTCCTCTACCTTGTTTGTTCAAATGGTGGCCCCAGGGCTCAAAATGGCCCTGGGGCAGGGGGTCTTGGGTTCGAAACTAAAAAATACTTAAATATCTTCTTCACCAGAACTGCTTGCCTCAGATGCTTTAAATTTGGTATGTAACATTGCCTAGTGGTCCTCTACGAAGTTTGTTCAAATGGGTGCCCCAGGGTCCAAAATGGCCGCGGGGCAGGGAGTCCCAGGTTTGAACCATAGAAATACATAGAAAAATATTAAAAAATCTTCTACTTCAGAACTGCAAGGTTCATATGCTTGAAATTTGGCATGTAGCATTACCTAGTAGTCCTTTACCAAGTTTGTTCAAATGATGACCCCAGGGTCTAAAATCGCTCCGCCCCAAGGGGTCCTGGGTTTGAACCATAGAACTACATAGAAAAATATTAAAAAAATCTTCTTCTTCAGAACCACTTGGCTCAGATGCTTGAAGATTGGCATGATGCATTGCCTTGTTGTCCTTTATCAAGTTTGTTCAAATGATGGCCCCATTGTCAAAATGGCCCTGCGGCAGGGAGTCCTGAGTTTGAGCCATTGAAATACATAGGAAACTATTGAAAAATCTTCTTCTTCAGAACCACTTGGCTCAGATGCTTGAAATTTGGTATGATGCATTGCCTGGTGGACTCCTACAAAGTTTGTGTAAATGGTGGCCCTGGGATCCAAAATGGCCCTGGGGCAGGCAGTCTTGGGTTCAAAATTAAAATGTACTTAAAAACCTTCTTCTCCAGAACCCCTTAGTGCAGATGCTTGAAATTTTGTATAATGCATTGCCTAGTGGTCCCTCACCAAGTTTGTTCAAATGATGGTGCCAGGGTTAAGAATGGCCCCGCCCCAGGGGGTCCTGGGTTTGAACGATAGAAATACATAGAAAAATATTCAGAAATCTTCTGCTTCAGAACCACTTGGCTCAGAGGCTTAAAATTTAGCTTTTAGCATTGCCTAGTGGTCCTTTACCAAGATTATTCAAATGATAGCCCCAGGGTCCAAAATGGCCCTGCCCCAGGGGCTCCAGGGTTTGAACCATAGCAATACATAGAAAAACATTCGAAAATCTTCTTCTTCAGAACCATCTGGAAATGGTTGCAAACTATCAGGTTTGTTCAAATTATGACCCTAGTTTGACCTTTAACCTTTTTGCTCAGGTGAGCGATCCAGGGCCACTTGGCCCTCTTGTTTTATAATATATCCACTATGAAATATCAAGACCCAGGACGGACGTAACAGACGGACGGACAAGCCAAAAGCAACTTCTACGAATTTGGGGGCATAAAAACGCCTATGAGGCCCTGAACCGCACACCTCAGTAAAACGGTCAAACACCAAACTAGGGTCATCATATGAACAAACCTGATAGTTCGAAATTGTGAATATATTAGAGACACTGGTTAAAAATCAAAGAATGACCTTGAACTCTGTTGTTAAAAAAGGTTTATGGACTCATTTATTTCACTGTTTTACTAGCTTTTACACCAAAATCTTCTGACAAAAATCAATGAACTCTTATTTTAAGCATTTTCTCAAATAATAGGACCAGAAAGCAAATTTGACCTTGCTGTAAAAGTTTCAACCCAAGGGCGTCATTTGAACAGTCTTGGTCCACACTCTTCAAAAGTTTCCATGAAACATTATGTTCTAGCATTTTTCCATATTTAACCTTGCCGATGAAATGGTCAAGGTCAGCCCAAGGTCATCATTTGAAGACTCTTGGTGGTACTCGAGTTTCTAATACAACATACCAAGTTTCAGGGTTGGCTGGTTGTTTGGGGTTTAACGGCCCTTTGAGACAGTATTTCAGTCTACATCGGGCCGTCTCCCAAAAAGCGAGAGATGGAAGAGAAAAATGATAGATGAGAGAAAAACGTTCAAACAACCCGCACCCGCTGCAAGCACATAAGGCCCTTGCCCTACTATAATCCGAATCAGTAGGACGCCCCGACACTGGAAATTATACCCAGCACCATCGCGCAACCCAACCATCTCCACCAAGTTTCAATGCCATCGGAAAATAAGTTCTGGAAAAGAAGAATTTTAAAGGTAATTAACTATATACATATTGGCATGGTGGCCATTTTGGTAATGTGACTTGCATTTGTTTTATGTTCGGTGCTGTTTAATTTATTGTGTTCTCATTTTAACTCTTCTATAATAAAAATAGAAAATAGGTAAAAATAATTGTTAAATGTTTTTCGTATAATTTGCTTAGTCTGTTGTAACCCTTCTGTTGGTCTAAATTATTTAGTTCAATAAAGATAGCTGAGTTACCACCTATTTGGGAAAGAGCTGCTGACTCGGCTTATCACTTGTAATTTATTGTTTGTTGGGATGTGTTCGTCAATCTTTCCCCTTGATGTTGGGGATAGGGTTTGGGATCTGATTCAGTCAGTTCCTGAAGTGTAGTTACTCTTAAAAGTTGGACCGTTTGAACGAATTTCCGTTCCCAAAGCCCCTGGGGGCTCTTTATTGACTTTTGTTAAAATTGGTCCAGTGGCTTTTAAGGAGACGTTTGAAATTGTCCAAATGTGAGAGTCCTGGATAAGAGGTCAAACAAAGTCCTTCACCTCTTGTACTCACAAGACTCAGGTTCTCACTAAGATAACTGTATATACCAATTTTAAGGCCAAATTCTTCAACAATGTCCCTGAAAGCTTATGATGTAGCATCTTCTTATATTTGACCTTGCCGTATAAAGGTCAAGGTCGATACAAGGTCATCATTAAACAATCTTGGTAGTACTTGAGTTCTTGATGCTACTTTCTAAGTTCCAAGGGCATTGATCGATTGGTACTGGAGGAGAAGATTTTTGAAGGTTTTTACCATATATAGGATTGGCGGCAATATTGGTCATGTGACCAGTTCGTTTGAACAAATGCATCCCTCATCCCCATCCCCAGTAGGCTCTTTATGAAATTCGGTTAAAATTGGCCGAGTGGCTTTTGAGAAGATATTTGAAACTGTTAAAATATGAGAGTCCTGAGTCAAAGAATAACTTGACTTCTCGTACTCACAAATCTTCATTTTCTCATTAAGATGACGGTATATGCCAACTTTTGGGCTAAAAGCTACAAACTTTATGATTAAATCTTATGTTCAAGCATTCTCCCATATTTGACCTTTCCGTTAAAACGGTCAGATTCAGTATTTGAACAATCTTGATAGTACTCAAATGCTCAGGACGCTCTTTGACCTCTTGAACTCACAAAACTTCATGTACTCGTTAAGCTGACTGTATATACCAATTGTGATCGTGAATCTTCAAAAATTTCCATGAAATCTTAAGTTTTAGCATTTCAAATTTAAAGCACCAGACAGCAAGTTTGACCTTGCCTAATAAGATCAAGGTCCACCCAAGGTCACCATCATGGTAGTACTTGTGTACCCAATGCTACGTACCAACTTTAAAGGCCATCGGTCATTTTATTCTTGAGAAGAATTTTTTTAAGGTTTTTACCATACATTGACTTGGTGGCCATGTTGGATATGTGACCAGGACCGTTTGAACATCTGTTTGTTCCCCTTGATCCCTGGAGGCTACATATGAAGTTTGCTTACGTACAATCGGCCCAGTGATTTCAGATGTGAGGTCATTTGGTGTGGACGGACAACAGACGACGGACGACAACGGACGACGGAGCTTGCCTTGAGTCAGTTGAGCTGAAAAATAAAGTCGTATCACATAAACAGCGTTTCTGTTAGAGAGCTTAGAAAATTATGTGGCATGCCAGAAAATGTCAGTATTTGCTGCTGAATATTATAAGAGCAAATATGCATATTTGGTTTTCATTCAACATAAAGATCATAGAAGGAATGTATATGCCAACCCTTTATGCAATAAGGTGCAGTATTAAATCCAATAGCTCTCTATGTATTTTATACCAGGTTGAAGCCAATAAAATTTATATTTTGTTTCTAGACGTTATAAAAATATATCAGTTTATAAGAAGTTTACGACTTTGTGGTTTTAAGATATATGACCTTACACAACAGTGTATTTTCGACGCATTACCTGTACTGGTTTATTCGGGTACTTCGTTAGGGTCTGTGTGAGATTCACTGTTATGATGGAAAAGGCTGATGATAATACTTCTCAAAATGATATTGATGTAGAGCTGTAATAATAACTTCGCATAATCTTAGTTTTGTCACCTGAGCAATATTATCTAAAATCATCTTAACCTGGAAGATAAATCTTAGAAAACCTTTCAATTCTTTTATTCTGTGACTAATGGATTTTGATATGCGATACTGAACACATAGATTAGAAATATTTTTTTCAAATAAGGCTGATAAAAGTAAACATATGTTAAAAAATCACTTCCTATATCTCGAGTCAAGGAGTCCTTTCACACTGTTTATATAGTTAAAGGGAGAATTTTGTTTTCTGTAATAATTTCATACCGTGGTTTTATTATAAAGGGAAACCAGTTTGCTTATAAAGACCAAGACTAGCAGGTAAGAATTTAATTAAAACTGCAGAATTTTAAATTTCTTTTCTATTCTGTTTCAACTCTCGTAACGACGTTCCCCATTTCAGATTTCAGATTTCGTGAGGTGATAAATACATTGGACGCCGCTAAAAATTGTCGGTGATGATTTCAGTGATGGTCGGTAAAATAAATTTAGCTGCGACACGACAAAACCAACAAAGTGGCATGTGCACCCATGTGGGCATGTGCACCCAGCGAGACTCAAATCATCCTGGGCTTCCGCCCAGTCTAATCAGAGTCTTTGCTGTCGGCATGTTGGTAGTTAAGACCCTGAGCTACCTTTCAAGCGCACAGCGAAGACACTGGTCAGACTGGGCGGATGCCCAAGCTGATCTGAGTCTTCGATGGGTGTACATCCCACTTTGTTGGTTTTGTCGTGTCAAGGCGCATATAGGGTAGCACTTAAGAAGTGTGGGTACTCCTTCACGTTATTAAAACATTGTTTAACGAGGGGAACAACTTTCTAGACTTCCTGGTTTCTTTCATGGACAAAGAAACGCATTAAAAAGGGGTGTACTATACTGAACAAAAATAAAAACTTGACGGTTTTTATTTCTTAATTCCGACCAGGCTAGCAAATTTGTAATGTATATGTAGATTTTTTCGAGTTGGGCAGACGTCTGATTACTTAAGTCATGAAAAATTATTGGTAAATTTTTGTCTTGTCCGGAGTTATCTACCTTAATCCCAATTTAATAATTTAGAACAGAACTTTAAGTTGCGCATGCACAGAAAGAAGTATTCTTGTACGCAATAAACAGTAGTTCCAGTACGCACAGAATTTCTCTTTGAATTAAACATATAGATTTTTGAGATGTCATATCTTCCATACCAATGCGTCTTTCTTGTTATTTCCTACGAGACTTTGGTTGACTGTCTTGCAAACTCAATGTCTTTATTACTGAATTTATTTGAAAGCCATTTCATAAACTGCCATAAAGACTTTAATGTGTAATTGAAATTCCATTGAATCTGAATTTCTGACATCTAAAGGCTTTGGACTGAGGTTTTTTATCTGGTCCTCACGACCTCCTACTTGACCGTGCATCGTCATAATTTTAGCTTATTAGTCCATACAGAATAAGTTTTATTGTGGGAAGAAAACTATAGCTTGACGTCGTTGGATTATGCTAACGGCCATTCAAGTGGCTTATCAAGGAACTGAATTTTTACTTGTTGACCTTCATCGGGTACTGACGCTTATGGCCGTCGCTCAACTTTCTTTGGCATGAAGCGTTTCTGGTACAATATTATTAGTACAGGTAGAAATGTCGAATAGCAGTCACCATAACTGAATGCCATTTGAATATTTTGACGTCCGATCAGGGTCGTTTAGTTATTACGGTATCAGCCTGAGGCCATGACTCGCGGGTGACTATCCTTCATCAGCAGATAAGACTTCTATTTCTGTGCTATCCAAATAAACTTGCAAGGTCGCTGGGTACCACAGATGCCTTAACAACAATCTCTTACAGCTGCCCTAGTTGAGCAGGCAAAATCCAATCCTGTCCACTCTCTAATATTGTCTTCCAAAGCATTCTTCTGTCTGCCTCTTCTATTTTCCTTTCACTGTGTCATGTAGATTAGTTCTTGCATAGCCAGAAGACCTTGAGATGTGGCCAAAGTTGCCGTTTCTTGACAAATGTCAGGAGTTTATCATTTATTGTTCAATGCTGGGAACCCCCTCATTGGTTGCATGGTCCTTGTACAAGATGTTCAGTAACATCGGTACCATCTCATCCATCGCCCTGATATGATAGAAAAAGGGCGTAAAACTGGAAGTCATCCATCCATCCATTTCGAGCAGCATACTATATAATTACAAATGTTTGCCACTGTTGTTCTACATTGTTTACTCATAAGATTATATTCAAGCAACAGTCTCACTGTCACGTATTGAGGGCTAGGTTTTACTATGTTTTGTAAAACGTGGCAAAACGGCAGTAGATGTTGTAAAACGTAAGAAAAACTGCCGTTTTACGCCCTTTTTCTATCATATCAGGGCGATGGATGAGTGATCCGAGAGCGCTAGATCAGCAGACCAGGACATACCTACTGAGCTACCGGGGCTCCTTCTGGCTGTAGAAATGTTAGTGTTAGTACGTTTCTAGTACGTTTTGAATACGTTTAAAGACAGAGGTGGTACTATATAAGAAGGATTAGCTTCAATAGTGTCATTCTGTCTCTTGATCTCATAGTGTCAACACCTCCAGCCAGCCAATAAAATGGTCATAACTGGTTATTTTGGTCTACTGATTGGTTGAATAAATTTTCACACCTTTACCTGTACAGGTAAATCTGCTGTGAGATGGAAACCAGACCCCCCGGCAGGGAAGTCCTGTCTTTAACCAAAATTTAGGTCGTATTACCTGATAATTAAACGGCTTAGTGCCACGCTTTCAGAAGGAACGAGAATATTTTATGATTCCGTACGTTTTACTAAGTACCACTAGATAGTGTCCGGTATAGCTACCTAGTCAAAGTAAAGTTTGAGTAGGTATCGCCAAACATACCAAATCGTAATGAAACGCAAAATAAAACGGTCACAAAACGTTCAAAGACGGGGAAAAGCGTATATAACGCGTAGTAGTAAGTAGAGGACCTTAACGTAAAGCTACGTATTTAAAGGGAAATCACCTCAATGTTCGTGCCAATACAGTTTTACACAGCGTCATCATGGCGTCGTTTGCCGTAACGTTAACACGTTTACGGCACTTTCGAAGACAAGATGGAAACTAAATGGACGCTTTGTTCAAACAAACATGTGACCTATTTTTTGGCGACAGAAAAATGGTAAATATATAAACCTGGACAAATATGACGAAAATAGGGCTGAAAAATTTCATACGGAAAAGAGAACGCCAGTTGTTTTAGGGAAGTGTACAATTTTTTTAGGATTTATCTGTCCGGTAAAGAGAGGATGTGAAAACTGCAAGTGCGTTATGAACCTAATGCAAGCATAAATACAAACAAGGACCTAGTACCCTTGGCTTGAGTCATAAAAATACCTATGCAAATAGTGAAAGCGGAGATCAGACTGAGCAAATGCGCAGACTAATAGCTTTTACTGTTCGGTCATGGCATTACGGTAAGTTCCCACAATGCGCAGACTGATCTAAGCATTTACTGTTAGATTATTTTTCTGCTAACAGAGAAGTAACTCAGACTTCAAGCCTGCTAGACCTTCCTGGTGCAGCCTGAAAATTACGACGTTCCAAACCCAAAAATATAATAAAATCATTCGACCATAAACCCAAAGTCACATGCACATTTACAGACCTGCAAAGTTTCAAAATGATTCTGAGAAGCGTAGCTAGGCGGCGAAACTCTTATTTTTCAATAATTGCCCTAGACTTTCCACAGGATTCATAGATTGTCGATGCAAAAGGGGAAAAATATCAGGCTGCGCATCCTCGGAAATTTTAAAAATTTTCTTAGCACTAATGATTAACTGAAATCATGCACCGCGGACAAAGCATTGCCGCTGTTTCTGTGAAAATACATGTCGGACAGTGGCCGGGTCCAATATACAATGTTCGTATATGAGCGTGTTCATCAGATATAAATGGGTTATAATATAGACACTAAAAAAAATTCGAATATTCTCTGAGAAACAACAATGAAGATCCTGCCTAGTTTCAGTCCTTGGAATTTCTCCTATTAATGTGTTGTCTGCATACGAGAAAACTTTGAAGGCGACAGTTTAATATAGACTTTATGTTTCAAGACACAAGGACATGCTGAAAATGATTAGGGAATGACATTACAATGTTATAAACAAGGATCGAAAGGTAAGAGTGTTATCACTATGGCCGTTTATGGCGCCAAATAGAAAGCGACGTCAACGCATAAAAAACATTGACGTCAACGCACTTATATGAAAACCGCGGGAAATAAAAGTGGTTTTCTTTCCATAACTCGTATATTTGGCCAGTGACCTATATCTTTTATTTGCTAGATCATCCCTTTACTATATCAAAAGAACATAAAAATTTCAATTGTGGAACTTTTTACATTGAAGAAATTTCACGTTTTTACCAACAATGGAAAATGGCGGGAAATAAAAAACTAAGATTGACCTACATAATGAGGCATACGACGTTGACACTTTTGATGTTCAAACAAAGAGACAAGAAAGAGGAGTTAATCAATTTTAATTTCGAAACAGTCGCTCATCTATTTTTTCGGATAAGGTTTTCGAAATAGACATAGAAATGCTTGCCACAGGCATATAGATGGCGCTGCATTATCTCAAAAAATAGTACGGTGACCCCAATTTTTTATTTCATGTTTTCACTCAGCATACAATATTCTATTTCTGTATGAAGTTCAACAAATATTCAATCGCAGTTTTTATAGGGTGACGTTTCATCTACGTTCTAGTACGTTTAGACTACGTTTCGATACTACGCATACAGTAAGTATTAAGTACTGCTTTTACTTACGCGTACAGAAAGAATTTTAAAGTGCTACGTTTGAGTTGCATATTCAATTCAAACGTATATATCCGTATATAAATACGTATTCGCTACCTTTAAATACGCATATTTCCGTTTTGATACGTTTTAAATACGTAGAAAGACCTAGTCCTCAATACGTTACGGTTAGACTGAGGCTTTAAGGTCCTCTAGGTTATTCTTGTTACGTTTTTATACGTATACGATGCGTTTCGGCTACGTTTTAGTATGTACGTGTTGCTAAGTTTTACTAGGTATAAACTATGTATATCAAAATGCCATGTTTGAGTTAAAAATTCTAAATCAGACGTTACTCGGGCAAGCCGTCGGTTGACATTGGTCGAGGGCTGATATATCGGGTGATAACGAAAAACCCATGGTATGATCTGTTTATAATGTAGATTCCAGTTAAGAAATGTTCTACAGCAAAAAGGCGCTAGAGGTTAAGTGGCGAAACCATGCTGCTACAGCTAAACACTATGAAAACACACCAGCAAGGACGTCTTGGTGTGATAGTAGTATTTTATTTATTTAATTTTTTTAGCTTTTTTATTTATTTTGCTGCTGTTCGAAACGAGTCAGGAGTCTTATGACCAAAATGTGTTCGTAAATCCGCCAGCCACTCAGACCTGTAGCGCTAACCATTTTGTAGCGAAACGAAAGTCAGTAATTTCATTTTAATTTTGATGCCAACATGTTCCTTTTGACCTAACTTAAGTTAAGAAAATAGATGGTCACACTTTATATCTACGATGGATATTTAGAGAGATATGACGTCTGAAAGTATATGAAATTTTCTGTTTTTGCACTTCGCACTCGCCATTTTGACGTCGAAGTAGCTGACACGACCACGTGGACGTTAGTAACAGTTGGCCGGGCTAATAAATCCTTTATCAGCCCCGGAAGTCATGTATAGGACCGGCGGGCGGGATAAAGACTCTGAAGGCTCAGCATTATCAAACATGCAGATTGCTTATTATCCAGTCCGAAATTCAATAAAATTTATCATACAGATATAGAAGTTTGGACAACCTAAACAGCAATCTTCATGTTTGATAAAGCAGACTCTACAGCAGCTTTATCCTGCCCGCTGGTCCAATAAATGAGTTCACGGGCTGATAAGGTTTTATCAGCCCGGCAGTCTGTAACTAACGTCAACGACATCGCTTGAGATGCTTCGATGATAAAATGGTATTCAGGTTTATTGGCGACCTTCTATTTCAATGATAAGTTTTGCTGCAACATGTCGTGTGAAAAGTAAAACGATAGGCAATGACATATATTAAGTTGAACCCCAGACAACCAGTGTCATGCAACAGTTTGTGAAATGCGACAAATGTTTTGCGGATTTTTACAAGGTGACACATGTTGCAAGACACATGTAGTATGCATGTGCAGCTAAATCAAGTTCGTTAATGCGTTTCAGGTTCTGCTAGTTTAAGCTTGTTCATGTGTTTCAGGCAGCCTCTCCTGCATGTGTTTCAGGCGTAATTAAACGAAAACAATGACTCATCTTTTAAAAAGATCGAAGCAAAAACCAAAGAAGAAGATTTCTGATCCCCGGGATTTTACACACGTGGAACATATAGGGCCTGACAATGTAGATCAATATGGCACCGAGAGTAACAAAACAGAGACTGTACAAAACGAAAGAGCTGTGGACAAGGATCCCGGAGCGGTAACTGAAAGTTTTAAAGTAGTTTGCTTCAATTGTAAGGTTTGAATTTTATTTATAAAATTCAACTAGTCAGAATAAATTAAGAATATGCGAGTATCAATTTTATCATGTGCTTTATCATGCTGTCTTAGAAACTTAGGTGAATCTGATAGGCTGTTACGGCTCTACTAAGACATCCACTGATGAACTTTAGTTTTAACTGGAGTTTCAACTCCATATATAGTGGGCGTTTCAGAAGTCCGAACAGTAGCAATTCTGCCATACGACAATCTCACTAAGGCAGAGACTCAATTTTTGTTGGCGTGGGTTCTTTGTCCTCTTTTTTTTCAGAGGCAATCATGGTAGATTGTATTTGATTTCGATGCAGCTGGTGCTGGATGCTGTGTGGCTACTGTATAAATATGTTTTGAATAGCAACATTCGTTGAAAGCGAGGAAATATCAAAGAAATGAAAATAGCAAACTCGATTTCACTGAGTCTGTTCATGACCAGTAATGAAATGTGCAACACTGGCCACGTCGCCTAGGAGCGGCTGTAGCGTAGTGGATAACACTCCGGACTACCAATCCAGAGGTCGCAAGTTCGATCCCCCGCTTCTTCGGTCTTTCGGATGAGACTTTAAACCGAGGTCCCGTCTCCATATGACGTTGTTGGTGGGACGTTAAACCCGAGTTCACTCACTCACTCCACGTCACCTAACATTGGCTTAAGCAGCACTCTATTTTTTAATGGCTCAAAATGACCTAAATATTCAAGTAAATATAAGAGACTCTATTATGATGTACGGGGAGACGTTTTACTGCCACCACACGGGACAACACCAGCTGCAGTGAAGATGCATAAATTCTAAACAGTAAGACCCTTTGAAAGCAAGGAATACATAAGAAAATGAAAATAGCAAATACTGTTTAACTGAATATCTCCATGACCAGTAATGAAATGTGCAACACTCAAAGAGAACACAACAAACACAAAGGACCAGGGGCCGTATTCATAAAGCCACTTAAGTCGTTGCTATGCTGTTGCTAAGGCTAAATTTCTTTGAAAGAGATTCCCTACAACTATGAAATTTGCTCTGGAGGAACAGTCTTACAAAGACTGTTCCTCCAGACCAAATAACATAGTTGTAGGGAATCTCCCTTATAGATATTTAGCCTTAGCAACAGCATAGCAACGACTTAAGTGGCTTTATGAATACGGCCCCTGAAAATATAACCTGACCTAAAAGGATGTACGGTGAGACGTTTTACGGCCGTCACACGGTACAACACCAGCTGCAATTTATTTGTTACTACTGCAGTTTTTTGCTTTTGTTCTCTTTGCAACCATTTAGCCAATTTTTGTAACTTTGAAGGTCGAGATCACTGGAGTCATCACGAAAAGGGACTTGAGGTGGGTGGGGTGCGAGTGGGGAACAGGAGGGGGCGAGGTTGCATGCTAGCAAGCTGACCTTCGATGAGTCTTGGTAAGACCTAGGCTACGAATTTTGTTCTTGTGTGTTGGTTTTATGTTGCAAATGCAACATTTTAAGATATCATTTAGCCTTTGGACGTTATTGATAAGTTTATTGTCTAGTACATAGAGCACACAGTGCTATTTAATGGCCCGATTATGTCATGCCTATATGAGACATGGTACTTCACTTGATCAAAAAATAGTTTCACTAGACTGTAGATTAATAAGATTAAAAATTTAGGGTTATAGTCTTACTGTTATTGGGGTAGCTGAATGACCATCTATTTGGGAAAGAGCTGCTCATTCAGTTTATTGTGCGTGTTTTTCGTAAACATGTTTCAGTTTCTGTGGGTATGTGCTTCTTTCCCTATTGGTTTTGAGAATGGAATGTGGCATTTGATAGTAACAATTCCTGCTCATTGCCTATCTTTTTACTTTAAAAAAGATTTAAAAAAAAGAAGAAAGAAATTCGTAAAATTGTCATACGCAGCAAAACGAAAGGACAAAGCAGAGGTGGAAAATAAAATAAATATACGAGCCGCGACGCGAGAAAACCAACAATGTGGTTGTGCACCCAGCGCAGACTCAAATTAACCTGGGCATCCGGACAATCTGATCAGAGTCTTCGCTTTGCGCTTAAAGGGTAGCTGAGGGTCTAGGCTACCTTCAAGCGGACAGCGAAGACTCTGATCAGACTGGGCGGAGATATTGAAGACACTGTGAAACTTCAGGAGGATATAGATCATTTAGGTTGTTGGGCAAGGAGTTGGGGCATGAAATTTCAACCTTTTAAATGTAATATAATGCAAATTACAAGGAAACGGATCAAGAAGATCAATGCTTCCTATACCTTAGAGGGAACGGTCCTCAGTAATGTAGAAACTATTAAGTATCTCGGCATAACCATTGCCAATGATTTGAAATGGAACACACATGTCAGTAATATTTGCACAAAGGCTAATAGGACCCTCGGCTTCCGCAGACGTAACTTGGCAGCATGTCCACAAGATGTTAAGGAGTCAGCATACAAGGGACTGGTGCGTCCAGTCCTGGAGTATGGCAGTTCAGTTTGGGACCCTCAAAGTATACTTCTTCAAGATGAACTTGAGAAGGTGCAGAAAAGGGCGGCTAGATTTGTAACGGGAAATTACACATATGAAACTGGGAGTATGACTGGCATTCTGGAGAAACTTAAGTGGGAAATCCCTAAAAAAGAGAAGGAAAGATAGTAGACTTATCTAATATTTTCTTGATCTTAATTGTTGACCGTGATGACTCTCTGATGAGTTAGGGGACCTCCATACGAACCGAACCACCAACTAATTGTGTGCACCGCAGCGGAGGGTGAGGGTGAAGGTTTGGGCCCAGTAAAACCGGTTTAACCCCCCCCCCCCCCCCCCCCCCCCCAGTAGTTATTACTGACCGTCCCAAGGCGGTACTTTTGTTGCGATTGCATTTGTTTTATGTTCGGTGCTGTTTAATTTATTGTGTTCTCAGTTTAATCATTCTATCATAAATATAGAAAATAGGTAAAAATAATTGTTAAATGTTTTTTTTATATAATTTGCTTTGTCCGTTGTAAACCGTCTGTTGGTCTAAATTATTTAGTTCAATAAAGATAGCTGAGTTGCCATCTATTTGGGAAAGAGCTGCTGACTCGGCTTATCACTTGTAATGTATTGTTTGTCGGGATGTCTTTGTCAATCTTTCCCTTTGATGTTGGGGATAGGGATTGGGATCTGATTCAGTCAGTTCCTGAAGTGTAGTTACTCTTTAAATTATAATGCTTTACAAAGGTCTGAGGGGTGCAGCCAGTATACCTATAAATGACCTTGTTCCCCCAAATAGGCGTACCAGGAATGGAATCATCATTCCCTGACATTTCAAACCCCATTGGCTGGGACTGACATTTACAAGTCCAGTTTCTTCCCCCAGACTATTAGAGATTGGAATTCCCTGGAAGATTCACTTATTTCTGCTGCTGAGTGTGCAGAGGATTCAGTTACATAGTTTACTTCTCTTATAAGGGCTAGGGACTAGCTTCCCTGATTCACAGGTCCTGGTGAATGATTGTCTTTGGACGTATCACCAGTAAACAATTCTGATTCTGATTCTGATTCTGATCTGAGTCTGCGCTGGGCGCACAACCACTATGTTGGTTTTGTCACGTCGCGGCTCCATTATACGTATTATTTAAACAAATTCAGCTTACATCTACAAATCAATTTCAAAAAAATGTAGCATTGATTCGTTGTTTCACTTGCAATTTTGGATTCCTTGTTTTAACCACAAAGTGAGATTTTTAAAACGGTTATTCCTTTGAGGGGAAAAGTACACATCAAAGATTTGAAACTAGTCGCCTCTGTTTTATTGAGCGTGTTCATAAGACCACCGCTTATGTCCACTACTAGCAGCTTTAGCAGAGGTCTTTGATTTAAGGTAACGGATATAGCAGACGGGTATACTAAGGATGTTTTGTGCAGTCAAAAAGTGTGCAACTCAGTTTACGCCTTGTTTCCACAGCTCTGGCTCCAGTCATTTCAAAGTCAAAATATTGGTTCTGCCAAATACATTATTTATAATCGTCTTTCTGACATCCATTGAAACGCTTAAGGTAGCTAGATCTGACCCCTTTCCCAGCTCCCACCTCCCTCCGCCATCCCCACAAAAAGTTATTTTCTTTCACCATTACACTTTAATTTTCAGGTTGTGAAAAGAATTATACTGTCAAGCGATTTTCAAGAGGTTTTGAGGACTATAGTCAGAGAAGAAACAGCGAAAGCATTAGCAGATGAAAGACATACTTTATTAAAGGAACTGAGAGAGGTACAGAGCTTAACTTACTCACAAGTGCCATACACTACCTGTGCTGAAAATAAAGTTTCTGAAATAAAATCGACAGTAGATTGTCATACAAGTGAAACTAAAAGTATTGTTGAAGATTCTGAAGCATCTAAACTAGAAGCGACGTCAAAAGAAAATGAACAGAGAACGTCTAAAGAACAATCTAGTCCTGCTACGCGACAAAAACATTCCGAAAACAGTGCTACTGCTTTTCCAGAACAAAAAAGTCTCTCAAATGTGCGAAACGAAAATGTCACCCAGAAAGCGCCTATAAAGCCAGTAGTTGGTAAGAAAGACCCTTAAATTATGTAATTTGTGGCCGTTATCCAGTTAGATTGAAACATATTTCTTTTAAGAGCTGACCTTTTATTTTCATCTTTTGCGATGTGATGAAGTCTTGGCGGAGGCAAACTTTCATGAGGCGAAAACGCACTCAATGAATAATTAAAGCCCACAGTCTCACTGCCATGTATTGAGGGCTAGGTTTTACTACGTTTTAAACGTGGCAAAACGGCAGTAAATGTTGAAAAACGTATTGAAACCGTATAAAGGTAAAGCTAAGTACGTGGTCTAGTTACGTTTGATTTAGAATTTTGAACTCAAACACGGCATTTTGATATATGTAGCGTATACCTAGTAAAACGTAGCACCGCGTAGTGAAACGTGGCCAAAACGAACTATAACATAGCCAAAACGCATTGAATACGTAGAAAAACGTAACAAGAATACCCTAGAGGTCCTTTAAGCCTCAGTCTCACTGTCACGTATTTAAGACTAGGTTTTTCTACATATTTAAAACCGAAATATGCGTATTAAAATGTAGCAAATACGTATTTATATTCGGATATATACAGCTACTTACGTGGTCTAGCTACGTTTAAATTGAATATGCAACTCGAACGTAGCATTTCAAAATACTTACTTTATGCGTAGTAAAACGTATTGAAACGTAGTTCAAACGTACTAGAATGTAGATGAACGTTTTAAGTACGTAGCTATATGTTATGGTCATCTACGTACTACTACGCATTATATACGCTTTGTCCGTCTTAGTACGTTTAGTGACGTTTTATTCTGCGTATTATTACGATTTGGTATGTTTTGCGATACCTACTCTAGCGTCACGTTGACTAGGTAGCTATACCGGACACTACCTAGTGGTACCTAGTAAAACGTACGGAAACGTAAAAGGTTAGTAAACTGTTCTCGTTCCTTCTGAAAGCGTGGCACTAAGCCGTTTGATATCCGATTACTACGACGTAAATCGTAGTTAAACATATTCAAAACGTACTAGAAATGTACTCACACCTAGATACTTTCAAAACGGGGTACATTTTTTGCCAACCGTAGGGCGGGAAACGTAGTACAACCTACCACTCAAAACGTGACAGTGAGACTGGGCCCTTAGCGACGGCTGCTATGTAAGAGAGAAAGACCATGCCAAATTAATGAACGTAACAAAACAAAGAACAACATTAACTGTCTGGTTGGCCTAATTAGCCTTCAATCGACTGCCTAGTTAAATTTAAGAACAAAACAAAACAGAACAGAACATAAATTTTGTTACTCTCAGGTGAACCATGTGTCATTTAAGGTACAGCAAACATAACATACAAAGCAGCGAAAGACGAGTGTAAATTAATTATTAATATGAGACCAAGAAAAACAACAGCAGAGAATGAGAGAGAGAGAGAAAGAGAGCATTTAAAGAAAGAGTATAGGGGCACAGAAAGCAGATGTTAGCTGAAAACAAAATACGAATTCAATCGTAATTACAGAGACAAGGTCAAGAGTAAAATTTTCACGTTTTAGTAAGGCTACATAATTAGGTAAAGTACAAGAAGATATATGTAAATCCTTCTACTAATCTTCAGTTCCATCACAACTCAAAGGTGTGGAGCTGGAACTGAAGCCTAACATACTTAAAACAAACGTTTCTGGTCAGTTCAGAAAAATGCTCATACAGAACAAACGTATTGGACATAGTATAAATGTAATGCTGAAGTCTGTATGTTTACTTGTTAGCCCTATCATAGTTAATAACTTGGCTTCCCTCTTTAACTGCACGCCGGATGTCGGGCATCGGACTCAGTCATTGGCCCGGCATAAGGCTGTTTAGTTTAGTTGGTTGGGGCCGGAGTTTGCCTTATATGTTGCTTGGTTATTCGGGATTAAACTGATGATTTTCTTTTGCAATATTTCAGTGGTGTTGTTTTACATCCCAGGGGTCTTCTGGTGTCGAAACACATTTTTTTCTGTCGAGTCCTCATCTTTGTTTCATCATAGGTCTTATCCGTAATTTGTTTGTTTCCGGTGATGAATTGATGATTCATTGATGGGTTCGGAAACCTTCATGCGGACCAAACTGCTAACTAAACGTCTTCAACCACTGCAGAAACAGAGAGCGAGGTTCGGATCCAGTGAAACTAGTTAAACCCCCTGCCCCCGCCCCAGAAATCCTTTGCTGACCGTTCCAAAGCGGTGCTTATGCTGTGGTCCTAATTGTTAAATGGTTTTATGTCCGCTTGTCTACATGTATGCTCTCTAGCAGTCAGGTCTCCTGAATATCTGCCAATTCTGCGTCCTATTTTGTTCTGTTGTGTACTTTAAAATAACTGGTAAAATAGATGTTGTTGCTGCCTTTAACTAGGGTAGCTGAATGACCACCTGTTTGGAAAAGAGCTGCTCATTCGGTTTACCATGCGTGTATTTCGTGGACTTTTGTCAACTTTTGTGTGTTTGTGCTTCTTTCCAATCGGTTTCGATAGAAGGGTGAGGGATTGGATTGTTTTAATTCCTGATCATTGCCTTTCTTGTTACTTTGCCCAAGGACACGTTATATATAAAAGTTCTCAGTACCCAGTTTTGATACTAATCATTCCTTTAATCGACTGCCTTATTAACCATAAGACATTACAGTATGTTTTCACTGGCTTTCGTCACCATATCATGCAGAAACTTCTAAGTACTTTTCATGTTCCGTCTTTTAAATGTGCTTTCTGCTCTTGAAGGAACTTCTTTAGACAATTTTTTATTTGATGAAGTTAACTTCTTAAACAAAATGTAAAGCAAAAGCACATAATTTAGATATTGAAATTATATGTCAAAGTTGTTGTCATCGTGTTTCAATAACACGTTCTTTCTTCTCGAGAAACTTACAAAGAAATTAAATGTTTTATCTATATAAAGTACCCTGGTCACACTTAGGATGTGTTTTGATGTGTTCAGTGATATTTATGTATTTTTACAGCAATCAGACGAGAATGTCTCTCTAGAGCCGTCCAGGCGCATATTATTCCAATTGTTGACAGTCTAGAATTCAATAGGAGTAGCTTGCCAGAACAGCTTATCAGTGCTGGACATGTTACAGAAGAGGAGTGTGCTTCCATCAGAGATGGAAAGAAAACAAGAAAAGATCAAATTCGATATGTAATAACACGATCAAAAAGCCGGAGTTTACAGGACATTGAGAAATTTCTAGGGTTTATAGAAAAACAAATTCCAAATGTCGTCATCGAGATTCGTAAAACATTTGAGAAAAATCTGAACTCTAATAAAATACATAACAGCGCGTTTAATAAATGTGCATTATGTTTATGTTACGATAACATTGACGTTAAGGAAGCTCCTGATATTTTATGGAGCATAGAAAATATTTCTGACGGATTTAACAAGGATATTGTTGATTGCTCTAAACCAAGAGGCTGTCAAGAATATTTCTGGAAGAAACTTATTGAGCTGTGCAACTGAAAACAAACTAAGGACAAGCAGGACATTTACAATCGCTTGTTTAATCTCATCAGCAAACGAGGTAATTTTGATTTCATAGTGAAACCCCTAAAGAGCAGGCTAGCACACATTGGACAGTTAGATTGCGACTGTCAATCAACTGTCAGCTGCGACTGTCAACTCAAGCCAAATTCTTTAGAAAGAGCTTCTCGAGAATCGTCTGGCATTTCTGCTACACCAAGAAGTTCAGCATCTGATGAAAGACATTCGTCGCTTAGTGGAGAGTTCTCGAAACAAGTTTACGTTGATGGTGGTTTAGTTATTAAAGATAGTAAGCTTCGTGTCAGAAAATTTGGACGACAGTCTTCTTTGAATGAAGACAACTCAGATGACACATTTCCAAAGCAACGGGTAAGTAGAAATGTAAATAATATCTTTTTGCGTCATATGTCGGCCATTTGAATTATATATAATCATAATAAAATATAAATAAACTTCTGCTACTGTCTTTATCTACTCAGATTTGATGTTATATCGTGTAGTCTTATACCATAAAAGTATGTCATCATACATCACTTTGCCCTACTTCTTTAAATTAGTTCATGGAAGCTTTCAACATGTGTGGCGTGATGTGCGTTCATCAGTGAAGGTCTATATTAAGTAAATTTTCAGATAAAATAAAATCTCTGTGGGTCCTTTGACCCCCAACAATAATCAATGCACGCTTTTCATAAGTTATTGTCAGTGTCTTACACTAAATAAGTATATATCACCGTGATCTATTTTACCGGAATTAAGTGCATTTTTGTATATCTTTGACTCTGTAGAAGCGAAAATAGCAAACGTTTATTTTTGCACGTATCTGAAAAATTGAACATTCATTTGCACTTACCAGGAAAGTAATTTCTCAAAAGCGTGGTCTACGTACTTGACTGTTGATTTCAATTTAGCTTGGAATTCGAATTTCCCAATCCCATTTGCCTTGAATTAAAGTGTTATTTAGTAATATGAGCTACAATCCTATAAAAAAATAAGCTTATCGTATAGTCTTTGTGTCCAGATTCTATCTGCGCATGCACTGATCATAGTGAATCAAGATCTTCCTTAATAATCAGAAATTAGTTGTCTGGAAAGCCTAAGCAGATTTCAGCAAATCGTGACTTGTTTGGATGTTTTCCTAAGTGCGATGATATTTTTTTCGTCCTTTGGGACCATCGAATTTATTTGTAGTCATTTTGAAAATAGAGGTTTACATGAGCTGGTGTTGCACATTTTATCACTGGTCATGAACACTCAATAAAACCGAGTCTGCTTTTTCATTTGTTGGTGTATTGCTAACTTTTTATCTAATAATTCAGAACTTATTTATCTCTACTGCAACTGGTGTTGTGCAGTGTAGTTGCCGTAAAACGTCTCCCGGTACATCATCATAGTGCAAATCATATTTTCTGGTCATTTGGGATCATCGAGTTGAAAGCAAGAGTTCTGCTTAAGCCAGTGCTAGGGGCGTGTCCAGTGTTGTACATTTCATTGCTGGTCACGAACAGACTCTTCAAAACCGAATCTGTTTCTTTCATTTCTTTGGTGTATTTCCTTGCTTCCAAAGGATCTAGCAGTTCAGAATTAATTTCCTAACTGCGAGAATTTCATCGGTCAGTGTCACTTGACATAAAATTAAATCATCATTGCTCTTTGTGATTTTCTATCATGTTAAGATAGAAGTTTAGATATTAAAAAAATCGCCTGGTATATGGTACATTCACCTAGTCACTCAATGCAATCCATTATGAAATAACGTTACCATAGATCCTAGAGTCATTATCCAGTAAAATCTATTTTGAATATTTCATTTCGATCAAGTCTTCTTCTTATGATTATTTTCCAAGAGAAAAGGTTATTAATACTTTCCCATTCGCAACACTTAAGAAATCCAGATTCTTTGTTTTGAGGGCTGGATTTGGATTTTGATTGTTTCAGTTCCTGGTCTTTGCATACTTTTTACTTCTAACATAGTCTTGCTATGTATGTATCCTAGCGAAAACAGTATGAGTAGTTTCATGAATTCATTATTTTAAGCCACTAAGTCTGAAATTTGTGTCATTTTCGTCTATATGTTGCATTTTTGAAAAAAAAAATAATGAAAAATAAAAACAACAACCTTTCTTTAGTATCCGATGGAATGGGGACTGTTTCATGTTTTTTTTATTTATTTTTTTTTTTTGTTGTTGTTATTTTTTCGCTAATTGGGTCCGTGGTTTACTCTTGCAGGACTAGTACACATGAGTAAATATTTGCTTCTATGATGTTTATATTTCTTGTTGATTTGGAATTTTTACATGGCCACAACTCGTCATGATTGGGGAAGTTCACTGGGTATGATTGTTGCAGTTCTTAGGTATCGTCATTTTTACGCTCTTCAGTAAGACAGCTTAGTTCTAACACGCACAAATAGTGATAGTAACAGCGCAGTGTTCACAATCTTCCCCTTCAGTACTAGTTAACTGACCTAAGAATAAAAAGTTTTTATTTCCTCCCTAAATACAGCTGTCCTTAGCAAAAGGAAGACTCTCTCTCTCTCTCTCTCTCTGTGTGCTGAGGGGTGGGGTTGGGGGGTGGGAGGAAGGTGGAAAGCAGGAGGAGGAGTATGTTTATCAAACTCTTTCCAATAATGGCACTGCTGTAATTTAGATATAAGAGGAATAATCAATGTCATAAGGTACCACACTGATTCATTGACACAGTACAGAAACCATTTAAACCGAGTGTGCATTTATGGATATCAACTCTGAGATAATCATGTATGTGTGCATACGTTAGTGTGAGAGAGAGAGGGATTTTTTTTTTAAATACTAACCAATTGCAGCGAACGAAACTGCCATGCATCTTGATTAATTGTCAACCCTACCCAGTGCACGTCCCCACATCCTTCACCTTTTCCCTTAATGGAATTATCTTAAGATATGTATAAATGACTCATCCCTGCATTTAAGTCGTCCTCTGAATGTTGTTACCGTATTTTAGGGTTATAAGACAGAAGGTGCTTCCATTTTTAAACAATCCCGAAAATTTAAATACATTTTATGAGACGGATCTGGATCTTGTGATTGTTTTGGAAGAGAAAAACATCTTATAGCTGAATCTGCTAGTAAGTGATTTAGATATTTTTAGTCAGTCTAGAGAGGGGAAATCCTCGTTTTATGACCAAATAGATACGTTTATCATATGACGTCATGACTTAAAAATAGTGGTATGACCATATGTTTCAAAGCACTTTGGCGCAAATATGTAAGTCATAACGACGTCCGTGACAACAAGGCATTTTTTTAGAAGTCGCGTCTAGTTTATAAGTGATGAAAACCCAGTTTAAAACGGTCATATGATAAAGAGAATCCTACACTCATTGTCATTTCATATAAAATTGAAGAAACTCGCCGAAGGCTCGTTTTATAAATGTCATATAAAATGATCACTTGTGTTAGATCCTCTATATCTTTGACCTAAACAAAAGGTGACTGGGGACACTTCCAGTAGAGAGAATTCTTACCATGAAGAAATTATTTTCCATTATTATTGTGACTTCGATTTATATAAAAGAATTTTCTTCTTTTAAGAGAGGCCACCACAATACAACTAAAAATTACAAAATCATTTAAAAATAGTATTTGTATTTTGTAGTTTTTATGTTCCTCTAATATAAAGAATGAATTCAGATCTACCTCCTTTTAGAGTTGCCTTCATTTTGACAAGATTTTATTGTTTAAGAAAGCAGATAGAAAGTTACAACAGTTGTTTTTCATTGTAAAAATGGCAGAAAAATGCAAGTATATATTCATTTACCTTCGGTCAATAAAGCTCTCAACTCAGATTCTGTTTTACAGCTCTACCAGTCTACGAGTTTAAGAGAACTTCGGACGATTACAGAAGAAAGCGAAAGACAGTTCAAAAGTGGAAAACTAATCAAAGGTCGTAGATTACAATTTTACAAGTCAGAGAGTGATTTGAAGAGAAAACTACAAGAATGTGATCTGTATTTCAGTGGACAGACTACGAAAATGCATTCAGAAGGATCAGCACTTAAAAGACATGGTTGGACAGCAAAAGACATGGACGATTTCAAAAGAGACCTCAGTCAGTGATTCGCTTGTTAGACTGGATATGCCAATATCAATTCCAAAAGAGAAATAATTAGTTTAGTATTAATAGATGAATTTTATCGTGAACTATAATTTAACGCACCTGTGAGTCTTAACGTTTGAAACCAAAGGTCGGGATCTACCGAACGGATAGCTTAATGATATCAACTTAGTAGAGTAAAGAAAATAAATGCCGAAAACAATCTTTATGTGCCATTCAAGCTAAAACTTAATAAGGTAAAATTGAAGCTTACACCTTTAGCTATTAACTACCTTTGACGCTTATTGTGACTTATCATAAGACCAGTTTCAGTTGCGAGAGATGTCACACTTAATTGTGTATGATAAAGGATGGACTTTACGTTCGTAAGCGGTAGAGTATCAGCGTATCTTTTGGAATTGGCAAATCTATTGTTAGAAATTGTATATATATTCATCTTGTCAATCCATTGACTCACAGGACCCATTGCTCTATCAGTGCTATATATACATGAAATATTTTATCCTGAGGTATCGCTACAAGCTACTCAGTACAATATTGTCTTTGAAAATGACCACGATTTGCCAACTTTTAACAAAGCATCCCTGAGTTTCACATAAAAAGGGTTGAAAAAAATATTTGGTTCATTTTAGTTGGCAACTTAAATGATCTACTTTTATCCATATAATGCAGATTATGTTTTATTTTTGTCCTTTGCGATCAGATTATATATTCTGAAGAAATCAGAAATTTCGCTTGGTTTGGACTCTTATTCTAGATCATCACATTTTAATCATTTGGACCCTTTTTTAAAGTTCAGTCTTTTAATCCACTACCTAATAAAAATTAAGGAACACAATATGTTTTCTCTGATTTTTGTCACCAGATATTGTCAGGGTCATTGATGAGGTTTGAGTAGCCGAAGCCTCGAAGTATGGTCTCTATTTTTCTTTTTTTTTAAATGTGTTCTCTGCTCTTGAAGGAACGGTTTACAGATTTTAATTTGACGTCACTGCAGCTGGTGTTATGCCGTAGGTCGGCCGTAAAAGTTATCCCCGTACTTCATCCATAATGCAGATTATATTTTATTTTTGTCCTTTGAAATCAGAGAATATATTCTGAGAAATTAGAATTTGTTTGTTGGTTTGGACTTGTATTCTCGATCATCACTTTTTAATAATGTGGACCTATTTTGATATCATTCAGTCTTTAAATTGATTGCCTAATTAGAATTAAGAAATTACAGTATGCTTTACTGTGCTTTTTGTCAGCAGATATTGTCAGGGTCACTGAAGAGGCTTGAGTAGCCGAAGCTTCGAAGTATGATCCATATTCCTTCTTTTGAATGTCTTCTCTGTTGTAAGAGGAACGTTTTAAAGATATTAATTTGGCTTCACTGCACCTGATTGTTTGCCGTGTGTCTGTCATCAAAGTTATCCGCGTACTTCATCTATATTGCAGATTATACTTTATTTTTTGTTCTTTAAAATCAGAGAATATTTTCTGAGAATTCAGAATTTTTTGTTGGTTTGGACTTGTATATATTATCATCACTTTTTATTATTTGGACCTATTTTGATACCCTTCAATCTTAAAATCGATTGCCTAATTAAAATTAAGAAATAACAGTATGCTTTTCTCTGGTACATTTCCGTAGGTCATAGGCTGCATCTGCTGTCCTGGATAATCTGTAGAAAGAAAATTAAGCCGAACTTATAGCACACCGCGAACATTCTAAAAATTGTACCACGTAAATTTTTTACATTCCTTGACCTAAAATGAAATGTTGGTTTACAATGCAGTAACGCGTCCAAATAAAGCAGGTGGAACGGTGAAGTGTAGACCCTAATCAGTCCTTTATTTGATCAGACCTGTCTGCGTCAAATCCTAAAAATTTACGGCAATCTATTGAAAGAAAATGTAGTGACTACCGTCTCAGTTGATGAGCATTAACGGGGATGGTTTACAAAACCAAACGTTGTTGATACTCCAAGGGTATTGAGCACACAGCATGTTAATATGTTTTCATGGCTAACTGGAAAACATTTTATCGAGAAATATAATTAATATTGTATTAATATTTGTTCGAATGACAGTTTTCATACATTCATGAGAATAAAGAAATGCAGCAGATTTTAATAATACAAAATATTAAACACTGAATTTTAATTTTGCTATAATTCTTACAAAGGTGGAGACTGAACACTTATCGTGTTTTCCAATAGAATCTTCATTTACCTATAAGTACCTCACGTATGCTCCACTAGCTTAACTGTGCCCTCCACTCCCCCCTCTCCCTCCCCCCCCCCCACACACACACCACGAGGAATTGTTTGCTGACCATTCTAAGGCGTTACTTCTGTGATTGTTCCTCAGTGTTATAGGTTGTTATATAAGCTCGTTTTTGGTCTCTAACAGTATGCTCACATGAATAGCTGCCCAGTCTGCTTTCTGTTTTGTTTTGGAATTTAAAATAGTAATAAGGTTAAAAAGATGTTGCTAATGTTTTAATGAGGGTAGCTCAATTACCACCTGCGAACAATCGTTTGGTTGTAATAACAGCAATTTAAGCCAGCACTGGCTCTACGACTGGCGATCAGTGATAAGCAAAATTAGAGCTGATGATTTATAAGCTAACTGTTGCCAGTCCTGCGAAATGTTTTTCGCCAAAAAAAAACCTAGCAGTACTTACTCTTTTATTCTTGGTCATATGTCAAAGGTCGACCGAGTGACTCGGTAGCTCAGTTAACAGAGTACTCACACGGTAAGCGAGAGACCCTGGGTTCGAGTCCCGGTCTGGCCAGGACGTTTTCCTCCCCTGTGACACGTATCTTCTTATGCTCAATTATTTGTTTCCATATTCTGATGGACTGTGATTCTCCGTAAGCGTAGAAGTTTTCATAATTCACCAGTCATAGTATTACCTTCAAGTTGGTAATATTTCTAACAGAATTACTGTTTTGGCATCCAAAATACAGTCGCCATCATCTTGCCAGCCGATGATTGCGCCTTAAACTGAGTGGCTATTGTGCAACCGAATCCTACTCAATGACAACTTTGAACGTTGTTTTTTGTTTTACTCTTAATTATTTTTAATTGCAAAACGGCGGATCGGGCCTCGCTCTAAATGAAGACTCCGCTTTGAAACGTTCTACTAAGTTTCTTATGGAGTTGGCTGGGTCTTGATGGTATGTCTTTGATCGAAACTATCGAGGTTATATGTGAGTCATCTATTGCTCTTGCAGTTCGGTCTTGTACTTGCTGCTAAGCGCTTATCTTGTTTCATCTCACTATCTAATTCTGGATTATATGTCCTCCACACGTACCGAATAATAAATGTTTATGAACCATAGCAATACCCTTGGCCAGTATTGTGCGCGTGTAAAAACAGATTGAGCCGGACCCCCCCCCCCCCCCTCCCCCCCCCCCCCCACACACACACTCTCGTGATTCATTGCTGACAGTTCCAAGGCGGTGCTTCTGGTGTGATTTACTAAAATTGTCATTATTTGTCAGCTTTCTATATGTCTTTGTAGTGTTTTACACTGCTCAGGATAGCCTCGAGAAGGTTTGCTGAAAAAGAGATGACCTACTTGCTTTTCGCTAGTCGAGACATCTGCCGCTGGTCTTGTCTTTGATGATGACTATTTTCGTCTTGTTTGTTTCCTACATGGTGTCTTGAGTTGGATGTCGAATTGAATTGTGTCAGTTCCCGAGAATTACCCTCCTTACTTTTGTTTTACTCTGTGTACTGCTTTTTGGACGGGGCGTGGAATTCGAGTGAAACGGTTCCTGATCATTGCCTTTCTTTCTAAAAGAGGCGAAAAAAAATTATCTTCCTTCGATCAGAGCTGTTTTAATTAAATCTGAACTATATGCTGCTTACTGATGCTCTAGTTGCCTTTTGCTTCTGCTAACGCTGACAGCAGAGGTAAAGAAAAGACAGCAGGACAAAGGTTTACACCTGAATATTCCCTTGGTATACAGAGTTTGTGTCTCTCAATTAGTCCGTGCCAGATCCTGTTTCAAATACCCGTATCAGTGACTTTGTTGATGGAGAGAAGCTGTTTACCAGTACATTGTTGTCACAGGGATCTCGCCGAGGAAGCTTGTGTCTACACCTACAAATGGCTCAGGGAGACATCAGTTTAAACATATTTTATTTCAACAAACTGTAGATATACAATATTTTACAAGATACAATACTACTTAGGATGAGAACGGAAGCCAGTAGCTTATTTAGTTCTTCTCCTTACGAACTTGACATTACTCATGAAATGGCGGATTATTTATGCATTACTAAGTTTAAACAGAATACTGTAATAGGTGGTAAATTTAGAAAGACGGCAAAAGTCCTAAGAATTGGGACAGACACGATTGAGCAAACAGTATAGTCCAAGATCAGTCTGGTCAGGGCCTACACTGAATTTCATTCCATCTGCTTCTAAGTACGCAACATCGCACAGGAAAATCAAAATATTTCATTTCTAAGACTATTATGGCATTCGTTATGGTGCCCCAGTTCCAAGAATGTTATATAGTATAAATTATTATGAAATCTAAGAAATAGCTAGCTACTTCATCGGTTATTACACAGTTCTTATATGACGCGTAACATAAAAGCATAAGAGTGAGCAGGTCGGGGATAAATGTCAGATTAAAATCAGAAATATCCCGCAGGTATCCAACTTTCAGGAAATGTAAATTAGCTCATTTGAGTGGAATTAAATGACTTCAGAATAATTGCTGTTTGAGCAAATTTGGAGCCTTCGCCGAAAGAATTTCAGTTTACACTGGCATTAAAAAAATGGTACAGCATGTCAAACCATGCATGACCCCTCAGACACGGATGTGAAGGCTGCATCGCCATAGCAACTATGAGTTCATATTCATGTCAAACTAACCCCACTCAGCCAAAGGTTCTAATCACAACAGTTAGTTATTATACAGCTACATTGGTTACAGTTCCACGACACCACCTCTAGGCACCAGTGCCAAAAGTAATCGAATAAGAAGTTAGATGGTACCTGAAATTCATACATAGGAAAAATGTGACTTTCTCAAACCTACAACTTCTCCTCAAATAATTTAGTTGTCTGTTAAAACTGGACTGTCATATTCCCAAAATATTCTAGAACCGTTTTGTATCTTTTATATATTTCTGAACAGCGTCAATGATTAGAGTATTTAAATGTAATGGGAGAGTATCATTTCCGTATAAAAATATTTGTAGCGAAAAGAGAGAAAACTGAGATACTGTTTGTGAAAGTTCTGCACGTTGCGCTTGATAGATCTGACAATGCATAAGGTAGTGCTCAGTATTTTCTACACTACTACAGAGGCAGAGAGGAGATTCTGAAATATTTTTAAGAAACAGGTCATTGTTCAGGGAGTTACATTTTGTGCGCAGTCTAGTGTGAAGAATCTGATACTTCCTGTTACCTGAGTAGTAATATTTGGGAACGACACTAGCGCCTCTGTTCAAAAGCTGCTTGAAACTATTAACAGAATCGCTACTTCTAATTTCTAATGGTAAGTTGTTCCATTCTCTAACTGCTGATGGAAGAAAAGAATTAAAATATTGGGTGGTTCGAGAGTCTATAGTCTGAATGTTTTCTGCATTACGTAAGTTGTAGGTTGAGATACTACTGATAGAAGGAGGAACAAGAGAAGAGAGATAGGCAGGTGAGATATTGTTAAACATTTTGTAGAAGAGAACTAGTTTGTGCTTATTTCGCCTATTTTCTAGGATTTCCCATTTTATTTCTTCGTACAGTGTTTGTATTGAGATAAGTTTAGTGGTTCCAGTCACAATCCTAGCAGCTTCAATTTGTATTTTATCTAGTTCTTGTTTCTCATAGAGTGTGCAGTTATCCCAGACAACATCCCCATATTCTAGAATAGGTCTTATGAAAGTAAGGTAAATGGTTTCCAGAGATTTCCTGTCGAGTTCGAACTTGAATTTGCGCATAATATTAATTCTAGCCAAGGCTTTATCTTTCACATAGTCGATGTGTTTGTGCCAGGTACAGTTATTTGAAAGAAAAATCCCAAGGTGCTTGTGAGTATCAACTTCAGCAATAATTTGATTATCCATATGAAGGGGTGGGTGATAGGGCTTTATTAGTTTGCGAGAGATTAAAAGAGCTTCAGTTTTCAGAGGATTAAAAGTTACAAGCCATGTTTTTGCCCAGTCAATAAATTTCTCAAGGTCTAGATTAAGAATTTCAGCAGTAGTAGTAGGATTGCCGACAATTATATAAAGGCTAGTGTCGTCAGCAAAGAGTCGAATATTAGAACCGATGTCTGTAACAATGTCATTAATAAATAACAAGTAAAGGAGTGGCCCCAATATTGACCCTTGAGGAACTCCGGCCCTTATATAATTCCAGTTTGACTCGACACCTTGTAGAACAACTCGTTGTTTTCTATTAGTAAGGTAAGAACGAAACCATGTTAAAAGGTTACCACATATACCAGTAGCTTCCAATTTTAAAAGAAGACCTTCATGCCAAACACGGTCAAAGGCCTTGCTAATGTCACAGAAGACAACTCTAACTTCTTTTCCTGTGTCTAGAGCTTGACAGAAAGCATTATAAAGATAGGCAAGTTGGTTGACAGTAAGTCTCATGGAATGAACCCAGACTGTAAAGAGGTAAGTATGTTATTATCAAGTAGGTGATTGTAGAAGTGTTTAAAGACAGCTCTGTCGAAAGACTTTTCAATCGTACACAAAAGAGAAACAGGACGATGATTCGACAACGCAGAACGATCCCCAGACTTTGGGATAGGACACACATTTGAGAGTTTCCAGCTTTCAGGAAAGACACCAGTACAAAGTGATTGATTAAATAACGAAGTAAGCGGTTCCTGATCATTGCCTTTCTTTCTAAAAGAGGCAAAAAAAATTTATCTTCCTTCGATCAGAGCTGTTTTAACTATCTGCTGCTTACTGATGCTCTAGTTGCATTTTGCTTCTGCTAACGCTGACAGCAGAGGTAAAGAAAAGACAGCAGGACAAAGGTTTACACCTGAATATTCCCTTGGTATACAGAGTTTGTGTCTCTCAATTAGTCCGTGCCAGATCCTGTTTCAAATACCCGTATCAGTGACTTTGTTGATGGAGAGAAGCTGTTTAGCAGTACATTGTTGTCACAGGGATCTCGCCGAGGAAGCTTGTGTCTACACCTACAAATGGCTCAGGGAGACATCAGTTTAAACATATTTTATTTCAACAAACTGTAGATATACAATATTTTACAAGATACAATACTACTTAGGATGAGAACGGAAGCCAGTAGCTTATTTAGTTCTTCTCCTTACGAACTTGACATTACTCATAAAATGGCGGATTATTTATGCATTACTCAGTTCTAAGTGATTGATTAAATAACGAAGTAAGCGGTTCCTGATCATTGCCTTTCTTTCTAAAAGAGGCAAAAAAAATTATCTTCCTTCGATCAGAGCTGTTTTAACTATCTGCTGCTTACTGATGCTCTAGTTGCCTTTTGCTTCTGCTAACGCTGACAGCAGAGGTAAAGAAAAGAAAGCAGGACAAAGGTTTACACCTGAATATTCCCTTGGTATACAGAGTTTGTGTCTCTCAATTAGTCTGTGCCAGATCCTGTTTCAAATACCCGTATCAGTGACTTTGTTGATGGAGAGAAGCTGTTTACCAGTACATTGTTGTCACAGGGATCTCGCCGAGGAAGCTTGTGTCTACAACTACAAATGGCTCAGGGACACATTAAATTGTACATCTTTACAATGTGGCCATTTGTGAACATTTCCAATTTGATGACCTCAGCCGAAACATATGCCCCATACACATGCGCAGATTTACTTACGTAAGTATATTTGCATATAAGTAAATTTGCTCACGTCAGTAAAATTACCTGGATAATGCTATGGGTTTGAATAACCTACTCATGTAATGAAATTTGCTTACGTTTATATTTGCGTTCACATGACGAATTTACTTACGTGAGTAAAATTTGCATATATGCAAAAATACTTACGTGAGCAAATCTGCGCATGTGAATGGGGCAATAGTCAGGTTTTCGAATTCCGGACTTCCATTTTCACTGAGTTACTTCACAGATGAAGAGGTATTGCGGATGTATTATCATAGATAGTTGATGCTCACTACTCGGAAGCACCTGATCATACCGTTGTATAGGAGTCCATATCTGTATATCGAAAATATTTTAGAAGTTTCAATGTTTATATTACTTACGAGTTCGGAATAATGTTTTGGATACTTTGTCCACATTTACTTATAGACACGTAATTAATGAGAGGATTCGCAGAAATATCCAAGCACCGTTTAAGAACAGGACGAACCCCTGACCTTGGTTAAGAAACGATAACTAAGGTAGGTTTGCCTCAGTTCAGGGTGATCTGCCTTATCAAAGACGATTCTGAAGAGCACAGCAAAAGGAAAAAGAAGAAGATGTAGACAGAAGAAAAGGTGGGAAAACAATATTAAAGAGTGGACGGAGATGGACTTTGCCAGCAGAACTAGGACAACTGAAAACAAGCCTAGATGGAGAGGGAGGGCTGTGGCTGTGAAGCATTAACATACCTTTTAGATAATATTTACATTAGATTCGGTACTAAGTTATACAGACAAATTGTTTCTATTCCGATGGGTACTAATTGTGCTCCTCTTGTAGCGGATTAGTTTATATTTTGCTACGAAAGAGATTTCATGGATTCTTTTTCTAACGATAAACAATCTGAAGTTATTGAAGCTTTTAATTCTACATCTAGATATCTAGATGACCTTTTAAATATTGACAATCTTTACTGTGAAGGCATGGTGACTAAAATTTATCCACCTGAGCTGCAGTTGAACAAAGCTAATGCAGCCGATACAGAAGCTCCATTTTTGGATTTACATTTATCTGTTTCAAATGGATTTGTTTCATCCAAAATTTATGATAAACGCGGTGACTTTGATTTTGAAACAGGACATTTTCCATTTTTGGGTGATGTTCCCCGTTCTACCTCTTACGGGGTTTACATTTCTCAACTTATTCGGCTTGTCTAGTCATGTGACTGACTTCAATGCCTGTAATAAAATTTTAACTGCTTAGCGTTTTCAACAGGGCTATAGATATCATAAACTTCGAAAAGCATTTTCAAAATTCTTTCGTCGACACTACGAATTGGTTTCTAACTTCAATGTCGGATTAAAAAGACTTAAGCAACAGGGCCTTTCAGAACCAGTATTATATGGTTACTTAGTCTATAAATTCAAAAAAATGTAGGTAAGTCCGATTGTTCTGATCAGTTCAGGAAAATTATCGTTCGTTACAAACGTATTGGATATAATATAAATGTAATGCTACAGTCTGCATGTTTAGTGGTTAACTCAATTATGGTTAAACACTTTGCTCCACTATTTAATTGCACGCATGTTGAACAGGCATCAGATTCAGTGATGGGCCCGACATAAAGCTACTTAATTTATTTGGTTGAGGCCGGAGTTTGCTTTGTCTGTTGCTTGGTTATTCGGGGTTCAACTAATAGTTTTCTTTTGCCTCAGTATTTCAATGCTGTTGTCTGACTTCCCAGGGGTCTAATGGTGTCGCAATACGTTCTTTCCGTTTAGTCCTCCTCTCTGATTCATCATAGACCTTATCCGGTGATGATTCATTGATGAATTAGGAAAGTAAAAACATTGAAAGAATATATTAACAATGACATCGGCATTTCATACGGTAGCGTCTAACAATCTTTCACGAATGTTTAGGTATGCGGAAGCTAACAACCCGTTAGAACACCAAATCTATTGTTTCATATTTTATCATAAAAACCTGCAAGACAGTTGGGACGAATCTGATGACTTAACAAAGTAAAAACACTGGCAATGATCAGCAATTAATACAAACAAATCTCACATTCCTCTCTCAAAACCAATAGGGAAAGAAGCACATACACACAGAAAGTGACACAAGTGTACGAAAGACAAGCACAGTAAACCGAATGAGCAGCTCTTTCCCAAACAGATGGTCATTCAGCTACCCCAATAACAGCCTCAACATCTGCTTTAACTCATTTTTTTAGTTACATAACAAAACAAAACAGAAGGCAGATTGGGCAGCAATACAGGTGACCAAACCACCAGAGACATAGACAAGCGGACACAGCACAAATATAACATCAAGGAACCGCAACAGAAGTACCGCCTTGGAACCGTCAGCAAAAGCTTAAAGGTTTCCTCACTCATCAATGAATCATCACCGGAAACAAACAAATCACGGATAAGGTCTATGATGAATCAGAGATAGAGACTCAACGGAAAGAACGTATTGCGACACCAGGAGACCTCTGGGAAGTCAGACAACACCACTGAAATCTGAAATACCGGAGCAAAAGAAAACTATCAGTTGAACTCCCGAAACCTTCATGCGGACCAAACCACTAACTTACTATTTCAAACCACTGCAGAAGCAGAGGGCGAGGTTTGGGCCCAGTAAAACATGCTTAAGCCCCCCCCCCCAGTAATCTTTTGCTGACCGTTCCAAGGCGGCACATCTGTAGCTGTCCTTGATGTTATATTGTGCTGTTTTTGCTTGTCTATGGTCTCCGGCGGTATGGCCAACCGTATTGCTGCCCAATCTGCCTTCTGTTTTGTTTTGTAATTAAAATAAAAAATAAGTAAAAATAGATGCTGATGTTGTTATTGGGGATAGCTGAATGACAATCTGTTTAGGAAAGAGCTGCCCATTCGGTTTACTGTGCGTGTCTTTCGTACACTTGTGTCACTTTCTATGTGTATGTGCTTCTTTCCCTATTGGTTTTGAGAGCGGACTGTGGGATTTGATTGTAATAATTCCTTATCATTGCCTATTTTTTTACTTTGTTAAGTCATCAGATTCGTCCCAACTGTCTTGCAGGTTTTTATGATAAAATATGAAACAATAGATCTGGTGTTCTAAGGGGTTGTTAGCTTGTCCATACCTAAACATTCGTGTAAGATTGTTAGACGCTACCGTATGAAATGCCGATGTCATTGCTAATATATTCTTTCACATGAATATTGCCATCAGAAATACAAGATCTCACACACAGCTCCACATTTTTTATTCATGGCATAAAGTGGACCCACTTTCATTTCTTCGAAAGCTCTTTTTCGTTCGAACTCGTCAACACAGAAGATCACTTGAGCACCAAATGGTGGAGAAGACCAGGATACACTTCGGAACCCACCCTCTTTCAAAACAGGCTAAAACATGGCTACCCAGTTGTGAAGAGAAGCAAATCTTGCTTTATTGGCAATGTTTAATATACGATCTTATCAGCACTGAGTCGTTATTGTACAATTTTAAATAGCGCGTCACAACATAATGCGAAACTCTTGCCCTTGTTGTTAAGGCTTATTCGTATGGAAACCCGCAAGGTACTTTGCCTTTCCGATATTTATCAGGATAGAAATTGAAACAAGAAAATTAGAACGGAAATCAAAACAACACGTATCTCGTTTAAACGACTTATTATATCGTTAAACGACATATTATGTTGTTTGAACGATATAAAATAAAATAAAATGGAAATTAAAAATGAAAGATAATCAGAAAGGAAAAGAAATCAAGAAAAGCAGAAAAAATATGAAACAATAAACAAGTCCTTTGGACAAAGATTTAATTGTTCTTTTCCGATATTTATCAATTTATCAGATTTCGAAATGAAGTAAGAAAAATAGAATAGAAATCAAAACTACGGAAGCGTATATACGCCACCACTTGCTACATAAAACTGCCGGAAAAATATGTTTTTCTCACGAAAATGCCAGAAATAAGTGGCTTGACTGCGATAATATTAATAATGTTAAAACATAGTGCGTTTAGATCATTATTTTCACGGTTAGTCTCAATTTAATGTTGACAGACAAATAAAAGAAAACAGTGCGTCTAACTTTTTCTTGTTTGGCAAATGATTATCTGATTTTGATAAACAAGTATTTCACTATGATCCGAAAGTATATAGCCATATATGTGTTGTGGCAATATTTTTGCTTTTAATTAAAAACTACCATTTTGCGCGAAAAGATTTTGCGTCTTCACAGATCAGTTTCTGTCTTCGGGGTAGAATGATTGTATTATTTCCTTCTAAAATATAAAATATCAAGCAAGAGAAAATCATATTTCGCTGAGATAGTTGAATATGTCGTATTGATAAATTTATATATGTCAGTTCGAGACACTTTATATTTTGTAACAGTATTAATGCCCTTTGTTGAAAAAATAACAAGTAGTACTAATATTTTTCATTTCATGGCACTATTTTTGCCAGTTGCTTTTTGAAATATGCATCGTGATATATATGTAAGGAGCGGTGCAAATATTTTTGTCCACTTGCTACTCATTATCTCATTCAGATCAATAAATTTATTGTAATAAACGAAGAAAAAGGAGCATGCGGAATGTCTTTTCCGTTTAGTCGATTTAACTTTACGCAATGAGACGAAAGAAGATCAATATTTTTTTTCTGTGTTAAGATAAGATCTAGCAATTGTCAAAATCATTTCCCTTAAACAATAAAAGTTCGCTATTTGTTTAAACTAAAATCTACTGTTCGACCACAATTCAATAGCAGTTTGCGTACCAGTAGGAAGGTAATCTGTAAATGTTCCTTCAAGAGCAGAGAACACATTCAGAAAAAGTTACATGGGCGACACTACGTCGTTTCGGCTAATAAAGCCTCATCAGTGACCCTGACACTATCTGGTGACGAAACCTTAGAAAAGCATACTGTATTTTCTTAATTTTAATACGGCAGTCGATTTAATGACTGATTATTATCAAAAAGGGTCCAAATGATATAAAATACGATGATCTAGAATAGGATTTTAAACCAATCTAAATTTTCAGATTTCTCAAAAGATTACCTCTAATCTCAAAGGACGAAAACAAAATATAATCTGCACTATAGATGATGTACGGGTTTTACGGCCGCCACACGGCACAACACTAGCTACAATAAGGTAAAATCAACTGTAAGTTAACAATTTAAACACTTAAATTGTGCCTTGAAATGTCCATTCCTATATAGTGTCATGAGACGGTATCAAAAAAGAGCTACAAGGCCACTGGATAAAGACGTTTTATTAGTGGCCGAGGAGGCTAATGGTATCCAAGAAATGTTTATGTGTCACTGGATAACTTCCATGAAAATAAACTATACCTATGACAAGCCATTTTTTTTATAATTTATTCTGGAATGTTGATATCTCATTTATCATATCAGATATCTTATATATTATATAAAATCTTATTTTTTTGTATTAGACATCTTTTATCTATAAGATATCTTACATAATAAATATGATATCTTATAAAATATATGTTATATCTCTTATGTTAAATTAGATATCTTAAATGTTATTTAAGATATCTAATTTAACATAAGAGATATCTTATACCCTATATAACTGATATCGGATATAAGATGTCTTATATAGGATATATCTTATATAGGATATGAGATATCTCCTTTAATTTTACATATAAGATATCTTATATGCTATATCAGCTATCTTATATAATATGCTATATCAGTTACCTGAAATATTATATAAGATATCTAATACGTAAATTTAAATTAGATATCTCATATCCCACATAAGATATCTTATATCCCATATAAGATAGCTTATATGCCAGATAAGATATGTTATATAGTATAAAAGACATCTGATATATTATATATGAAAAATAAAATAAGATATCTCATATCCGATATAAGATATTTTATATCTTATATCAGATTTCTTATATAGAATTTTAAGATGTCTCATATGTTATATTAGATATCTTATATTGCATATTAGATATCTTAATTGGCATATTAGAGATCTAATATACCATATAAGATATCTACTATGCATTATAAATAGTAAAACGGCTTGCCATATATACCTGCTGCATCGTCTGACTACCTTGAGATTTATTGGACCCTTAGCTGGGAACAGTACCCCGAGGTGGGTGGGGAAGGGGGGTACTCATATATAAAAGTGGTAATACGTATATGTGCTGCGTATGATTTAAATCTTAGGGAGCGACTTGTCACTGACAAAACGGTGGATTAAGTTGATTTTGTTGAGGTTTAAAGGCCCAGTAAACAACTAAAGTCATGTCGAACCGGTCAGTTCCTGTGTCGGCCAAGACATCTTAAGCAGTTAACGAGTACTGCGTGCATATACTTCCGCCACTAATCTTGAATCAGCAGAAGAGAGAGAATGTATCATTGTCAATCTCGACGAAAGTGAAGTGGATGGGCAACACACAAAAATAGTTTGTGTGTGTGTGTGTGTGTGTGTGTGTGTGTGTGTGTGTGTGTGTGCATTTCCGCGGTATATACCCGAATTGACTTAATACGAGAGTACCCGCTCCCCCTCCACTCAGCAGCACAAGTTTTTTTATCAAGTTAACCTTGAACTGACTACTAATAATGGAATAATAACATTTAAACACACGAAACGTGCGTTAGAAATAATAACCCATATCAAAAGAACATTTAAACACACAAAACGTACAGTAGAAATAACCCATATCAAAAGTACCGCATTTGAGCGAACAGTAATAAATATCATAAATTACAGGGAACATTGCATTTGTCCGACCGAGACAAAAATTATTCTTTAAGGTAGGCTGATCTTCAACCACATCTTCTCTGACTGAATTTATTGTTCTCCGATATATTCCTAATTACAGAGACACATAAGCAGATGTCAAGTGGTATTAGTTTAATTAAGTTACATCTGCGAAATGAAATAAGATAAAACAAGAGGGCCAAGAGGCCCTGAACCGCTCACCTGAACAGAAAAAGGATAAAGGTCAAACTAGGGTCATCATTTGAACAAACCTGATAGTTTGCAACGATTTCGAAATGGTTCTGAAGAAGAATATTTTTAAATATTTTTTCTATGTATTGCTAAGAGTCAAACCCTGGACCCCCTGGGGAGGGGCCATTTTGGATCCTGAGGCAATCATTTGAATGGTCTTGGTAAAGGACCACTAGGCAATGCTATATACTGAATTTCAAGCATCTGAGCCAAGTGGTTCTAAAGAAGAAGATTTTTGAACAATTTTCTTATTTCTATGGTTCAAATCTAGGACCCAGTGGGGTGGGGCCATTTTTAAACTTGATGTCATCATTTGAGCAAACCTAGTAAATGACTACTAGGCAATGCATCATACAAAATTTCAAGCATCTGCACTAAGGGATTCTGGAGAAGAAGATTTTCAAATATATTTTATTTCGAACCCAAGACTCCCCGCCCCAGGACCATTTTGGATCCCATGGCCACCATTTATACAATATTTGCAGGAGTCCACCAAGCAATGCATCATATCAAATTTCAAGCATCTGAGCCAAGTGGTCCTGAAGAAGAAGATTTCTGAATATTTTTGTATGTATTTCTATGGTTCAAACTCAGGACCCCCTGCCGCAGGGCCATTTTGGACCCTGGGGTCATCATTTGAACAATGGAACGACGGACGACGCACGACGGACACTGGGCCATCACAATAGCTCACCCTGAGCCATATCTAAAAAGGAATTACTTTGTGTATGTTACCCTAAATTTAAATGGATAGATCCTATACAGAAATTCTTTGTGTGGCTGGGAAATTTCAAATCTTAGCATGAAATCATATTTTTATACTTCAGATACTCTAACATGTCTAATAAACAAATGATTCTACTGAATCAATACATTTTCGGAAGCAGTTTGATAACGGTAGCGTCCGTAAAGTTTGGTAGGGGTCGGAAATCTTCGGCGGTTCGGTACATTATTTTACCCCAGTGCGGTGCGGTGCGTTAATATTTGTGCATGAATATTTTGGGAAAAATATTAAAAATATAGCAATAAAAGATAACATCAAGACTTCTCGAGATAATAATGGCAAATGACAATATATTTAAACGCGTTGTCATACATTTTATGATCATTTTCAGTTAAACATTTTACAAAGACAGATAATATGCAGAGAACGAAAACTTAAATTTTGCTAGCATATTTATGTAGCAAGTGGTGGCGTATATACGCTTCCGTAATGGGCTCCTCCTTCCCTACACCCATTCCATTTTTTTTTTTTTTTTGCCTCTTTTTTTTTTTTTTTTTTTTTTTTTTTTTTCTCCTTTTTCTTGTTTTTTTTTTTTTTTTCGTTTTTGTTTTCTTTCGTTTTTTTCCCGTTTTTTTTTTTTTCATTTTCCTTGATTAGCAGAAATCCGACAGGCACATGACGTCTAAACCGATCATGCGCCAACGCCGATGCACTGTTATGGTGTGGCATCATAGGTGGCGCGCCACCCCATCGCAGTCGTCAGGTGCCTTCCGGGAGTTGTCTGTAAATGGAAAAGAGATTCTTGGGAGGTTTAGTCTGTAGAAAGTAGTATACAGTCTGTTTTCTGAAAAAGAGAGAAGAGAAAAAATATTAAAATAACAACCACAAAAATGAACTGATTTTTTTGCACCCTCGACCACACACACCAGTTCCATTGTCAGGTGTGCCCGGCTGATGGAGCCCCAAAGTGGTTTCATAGAATGTTTTGTTATTTTGATTTCCGTTCTAATTTTCTTGTTTAAATTTCTGTTCTGATAAATATCGGAAAGGAAATGTCCCTTACGGGTTTCCGTATATTCGTTATTGATTTATCCACGTAAAATATATTCTTCTAATAACAAAGTGTTTTCTAATGCGTATCCAGCTACTATCTATAGACCTTCATTAAAGAAATGGGAACCCTTATAGAACAGATAGTGGACTCTTACATTAAAATTTATCGGCAGCAGAAATATGGCTTTAGACGTGTTATTGTGCCCTAAAAGAACAGAATAAAGTAAGTGGATAAGATTAATTAGACAAGGCTAAAGCCAAAGTGTTGCCTCCTACCTAAATAGGTACAGGGGTGACGTATGACTAATATTGAGTTCCAAGAAAAATGAACGTGTCTAAAGTTGTGTCAGTTTTATTCATCTGTATCAGGGACGGATTGATTTTACCCTTTACAAGAAGTAGGTAATAGGAAATCGTTAACATGTTTTCATATAAAATGATTGCATAAAATCGATGGACATATAAGTGAAAATCATCCTTTAATCATGCGCATATTGTAATTACTTAAATAACCATGTATATTGGAGCAAACTAACAAACGTCCTACTGATCAGAGTATTAACTTTCACTTTTTTAGATTGTCAAGTATTTATAGATTGTACATGCAAAACAGGAAAACTCTGATTAGATCTGCAGATCTTAATGTAGAGGAACGGCCAATATCTGATGTGTTTAGATTTATTGCGTGTATAGCTGACCAGTCTAATTGGTCCAGACGTTTTAGCCTAGTGATTGTGTGCTCTTTTTATAATTTTGAGTTAGTGATATCGATTCTCAGTCAGGACGCTCAGAATTTTCTTTATTCTCAGATTTTTCTCCTCCTACAACAGTGGTGCCTGGTGCCAGGATGTTTACCGTGGGAGCCAAAGGGCAAAGCAATGGCTGTCGAGTCAAAAAGAACCTTGATCTTAACATGTTTTGTAGTAGGATGGAGGAGTGTACTAGTTTGGCGAATATATTATGTGTAAATATGTATATAGGTATAACTGACCAGTCTTACTGGTAAGGACCTTTTGGCCTAGTGGTTATGTGCTCGCTTTATAATCTTGGGATCGTCAGATCGATCCCCAGTCGGGGCGCTCGACGGAATTTTCTTTACAATTGTTTTACCTTCTACTACACTTAGCCTTTCCTGCACGCACATACGGTAAGGTACCTTGTCATGCGATGGTCTTTAATTTTTTATTGATTTCATTTTATGTTTAACTAAACGCCATAGGGAAGCATCGTAAACGAGTGTTTTAGGGCACCCGGCTATCGTGCAGAAAATTCGTGGGATCAAATTTCCAACGGGCTAGCCAGAGACTGATAGTCTTCGTCAGCTCTGTAGTAAATAGTTCCATCTCTGTTTTCGAATTAGGAAAAAGTTAAAGGCAGCGAAAAGAGAGGGATTGGGTCCGGCTTTCGGTGGGTCCTTAGCATGCACTGCCGCTACGGCCACACGGCCACTTGGTATCCTCGTTTTGTTCACAGCTTCCATACAGTCCATTAGAAGATGACAAAAAATTCAGGCAACCAGACGCTTTCACATAAATTTGACCAAAGTATCAAATTATTGAATATCACAAAACTATATCAATGCTTACTCCATGTTTTCCTTTTTTCAGATGGTTAATATTGTTCTTCAAGAAAAAAAAAACAAAAATTCCTACCAAAAAGAAAGAGGTTGAACTTTATTAAGGAGTTTAATTACCATCGGTCAAACAAATACTCATTCTGTAGTTTCCAGAATGGCAACTTGCACACTAGTATGTTCCAGACTGGAATCCCAACTAAAAGCAGGTATAGATTTTTTTTACTGTTTATTGAATTCCATAATACCATTTTCTATCGACTGTATATACTGTATTGCTACCTCGTCTACACCGAAAGTGCAATACAATTGGATTTATTGCTTTAGGCCACCAGCCCATAACAAATACAGAGAGTGAGTACATTGTTAAGCATATTGCAATACTATAAACATACATAACATACAATCTTGTCAGTGCAATATTTTTAGTCATTTAACTTACTGTCATACAGTAGGTATATGTATTGTAAAATTTTTAAATTATTGACGTTGCTTCATTGAAACCTCTTTCTAAGAGTAACTGCTTTCTCAGATTGAAGGCATTGCATATATATGTAGCTAATGATTTTACAATATATTCATTTTCCGATGACATTAAAATATTAAACTTATTCTGATTGGGCCGACTGTGAGTCACATCTTATGCCGTTGTCTGATTTGATCAACGAAAGTTTTCAACCCAGCATAACTTCTTAAAGTTTGTTGCATGCCCTCTGACCCTTACAACAGCTACCAATTTTATGGTTACTTTAATATAGTCCACGCGTATATGCTACAGAAAATAATCGTAACTGTCAAGTAGGTCTTTCACAAGCTTATTTAATCTGATATGGTCTATTGATTCTATAAAGTAAATAAAACACACACACACACACACACACACACACACACACACACACAATGAGCATTAAACTTTCCTTTCACAAGTTTAAACTATGTATAATGCTCGGAGTTGAGAAGGTCAGGTTATCAAGAAATATTATCTTATTCCTTTCATAGGATAGCCCTTTAAGATATGTGGGTGAGGGCATCGTCATTCTGGAATATAAAGACTTGATTTGAGATGTTTAGATATGACTGGCCAAAACTTCTTCTCTAATAGATTCTCAATAACTACAAGTGGCCGAAAACCCTGAATGTTATGCAGTCAAAACACGGGCACTCGGACTTCACAACTTCTACTTGATATTTTACTTAGGCACTTGAGCCTCCATCCCTCCTGTTATTCACACCAAACATCAACCTTTGTATTCTTTTACCCAAGAGCAATTTGTGCCACTTTACTGACTATCATAGAACTACAGCTTTCATTTACTTTGTTATTTCCTTCCTTTGCACCACTTGACCTTGTTTTTTGTTGCCTCCTGATACAGTTAGTGTCTTACAAACAGATCGTCTTGCGTAGTTTTCAAACTCTAAACACATCTCTACAGTTCTAGCAGACACATTATCTGATACTTCAGATTCTGAAGTAATGTTCTTCTTAAACAGCCCGAAAAGTGCACGGTCTCCTTGTTTGCTTGTTGATCTTGACCTTCCTCTTCTTTTGTATAAAATAAAAACCCTTTCATTAGAGCTCTTCGTACACTATGTGAGAAGACATTTTGATTGAATATCTGTCTTGCAACCAGATATGTGTGACCCGCTGACATTTCTTTTTCGGTTTGTAGTAACCGCTATTGATCGTCTGCAGTTGTTTCTAAAATTAGATTTTGAATATCCAGGAATTTATCCGGGGGAAGTTATAAAGATAACCTTTGCAATCAAAGTACTGTGGGTGCATGTCTAAATAAAGCTAAATAAAGTTTTAAAATTATAAGATATGCAAAGCGAATCTTAATAAAGGTTACCTCACTTAATGCCAGATTATGAACCACTTATGGCATGGTACTGAATACGTTTTCTTAGTCCGCCATTGTGGTGCAGAAATGAGTTGAGATTTATTGTCTCAGTCAAAAGTATATTTCATTGAGGTCTAGAAGCACATCCTGAATTTTTACAGGACTATACTCCAAGGCGAGAACGTGAAGCATATGCAACTGCTATACCTGCTTGTCTGCAGAGGCTGCTATACCTGCTCGTCTGCAGAGGCACCAGGTAGCAAATCGTTTCCCAGATCCAATCCTCTGTGACAGAGGCAGTATGTACTGGACGACATATGTCCGTCATCGCAAACCGTATCTTTCCAATTTTATCGTTAATCTCCTTAAACTCTTGTTCGTTTGTGGATTTTAATGGCTAACCCCATTTATACCCTAAACATCTACTTCATGATTTATTGTCATTATTCTTTCTGTTTTTAGGTTTGTAACGGATATTAGTTAAGATTTTAATTTCATAATTTGTCAGGTTAAAATTAATCAGCATGCATAATCTTGTCAGATGCTTAGTTTGTTATGGCATATATATAAATTTATCCCTTTTCAGGAAGAATTTTGTCTTCCGCTGATGAACGAGAATGTCTCGCACAAGCCCTTCAAGCAAATATAGTCTATATTGTCGACAGTCTATTATTCACTGAAAGCAGCTTGCCAGATCAGCTTATAAACAGCGGTCAAATTACCGAAGATGAATGCAGACATGTTCGGAAGTTCAAATCGAGGAAAGATCAGGTTCGATACCTCATAAGCCGAACAAAAGGACGCGATTTGAAAGATATAAAGAAAGTCATTGAATTGATAGGTACACAAATACCTAATATTGTTAAAAAGATATATGACAAGTTCGAAGAAAACAAAGCTAAACATGTAAGATGCACGTCGTGTGCATTATGTCAGTGTTTCACTGCTATAGACATAAAGGATGTTATCGATTATATTTGGAGTAAACGAGCTATTTCGGACGGATTTTATAACGAAGTAATCTTAAACAGTGCCCCAAGAGGTTGTCAAACAGAACTTTGGAAACGACTCATTGAAACTTTAAACCAGATGGAAGCGGAGACAAGAAAAGAAGTTTATGACTCTCTCTTTGATGCCATACTGTCTAGAGGAAGATTTGAATTTCTGGTTGGCCCGATGCAGCGAATTCTCAATCAATGCAACAGTGTGAAGTGTAAATGCTTTTCTGATAGAGAAATTGAACCTCTCACTCCTGCTTCAACTGATTCACAACCGTCGTCTACATCATCCTGCTCAGAAAGAAGCTCAATAGCATCCCTAAGCTCTGCATCAACTTGCAGTGACGATGCCAGTCAAGAAAATGTTCATGGTGAAATGGTCAGGCCGCAGCAGAGGGATCTGCGAATGCTTTTGCTGAAACCTCAAGACTTTACCAGTGTCAAAACGACAACAGTCTCCTACTTTAATCAATCGGTAAGCAACATCTGTATACTTGTTTTATAGCTATTACACATATCAAACTAAACTTTTCCCATACTTTTGCCGGCCATGAAAAAGTTTGGTTAACATCAGGACATTTTTTTTTTGCCTTTCATTTCCCATTTCTGTCTTCTGGCTTGGCAAATATGATGGTCATTCTCAAACAGTTTGCTGGAGTATAATGTACGCTAATCATGATGAACATGAGACAGAGCATTCAATCTGACATTTACTGACAGCGTAGAAAGGATTTCATATGAGCATAATGCTTTGCATATCTGGTCGAGCACATTCCAAATAGAGATGTTACTATTACGTGAGCCGCGACACGAGAAAACCAACAAATTTGTCGTGCGCCCAGCGCAGACTCACATCAGTCCGGGCATCCCCCCAGTTTGATCAGACTCTTCCCTAAGCGTTTAAAGGGTAGCTAAGGGTCGGGCAGCGAAGACTCTGATCAGACTGGGCGGATGCCCAGGCTGATCTGAGCCTGCGCTGGCGCACAATCACTTTGTTGGTTTTCTCGGGTCGCGGCTCACGTGTTCTGGTGTTGTCCATGTCGATGTTTTCGTGCACCTGTTTTGTTGGTGATGTTTTTAGCTGGGATAGCCGAATGAGCACCTGTGTGGGAAAAGGTGTTCATTCAGATTTTTGTGTGCATGTTTCATTAACTTTTTATTGACTTTAGTATCTGTAAGAAATCAAAGACATCTACAATAGTGTCCCATTTAACAGCAACCAACCATTGCGTGTTTTTTTTGTTTCGGCTCTAGCCGTATAACCTTACTATTGACCTACATTTTAATTATTTCATCGGCCAATATAAATACATCCGGGATTTTGATGTAAGTAGCTTACTTTCGCTTTCCCTTTTTACTTTCAGTTTCATTTGACTGTTGGCCCATAAACCGTGTCGTGATAAATCTAAATACTTCGGTCCAAATCGCGTTTTGCCAAAGAACATTTCGCCTTTTATATTGTTACGGGCCAACTCTCCTAACTTCCATTATCTATATAATAGTAGATTTGCGATAGCTTCGTTAAATATATTCAATCCCTGACAACTGCGTCACGGCGTAAACGTTTTGGCTCAGGGGTTAGAGCATTGGACTCTCATCCGTAAGTTCCGGGTTCGATTCCCAGCAAATGTCGGGAATTTTTTCGCTTTGGTCCGTTTGTTACGGCAGTAATATCGTAAGATGGGGGATCGTCCGGGATAGGACATTCTAAGTCAAAATGACTTTCAGTCATCATAAATTATGACTTCCTTGAAGTGGGGTAGTGTTACGGGCCACCTCTCCTACCATCCATTATCTACAATAGTAGATTTGCGCATAGCTTCGTTATATATGCAATCTCTGACAACAGCGGCAGGGAGTTAACTCTTTGGCCCAGGAGTTAGAGCATTGGACTCTCAACCGTGAGTTCTGGGTTCGGTTCCAAGCAAACGTCGGGAATTTTTTCAGCTATGCTTTGGTCCGTTTGTTACGGCAGTTATGTCGTGATAATATCGCTCATGTTAAATATGAAACCAACAAAATAACCTGACACAGAAATCGAAGACGAAATTAAATAATTATTGCTGGCTTAGTTGTTGATGTTGTGTTGGAACTGCGACACTTTTAATGTTATATGTGGGGCAATCAGCCAACCAATCCTCATTGTTATGTGCAACACACGCAGACCTCAATCACAATTCAATAGCATTTCAGAGATCGAAACCCCAACACCAACATGCATGCGCATCCGTCCAATTGATCAGCACATTCGATAAGCCGATTATCTTTTTAAAAAGATATTTCTTGTTTTGGTTTAACGCATATTTCTGTTCTGTTATATTATGTTCCATACCCTGTAGGTTCTGATTTTTTTGTGTCATTGTACTTCTGGTCGGAACCTTGTAGGAAAGGTGAACATATTGATATGGCCGAGGTAAACAACTTCGTTCTGAAATCCTGGTCTAAACATAATGTCGTTATGTAAATAAACAAAGGCATCGCACCAGCAACATTTTCTATCATAAAATGTTGTCGAATTTTCGGCTTCAAGTACGTTAGTGTCACATGCTGCATCTTCAATGTGGGCTCTGGAGAGCTGTAATGTTTCTTTTCAGAGAGATTGTGACACTTGCACTTATTTTCGAGGAACTTGAGAGCAAGCTCTTCAATTTGGTAGCTGGGGAGGTTTTTAAAAATCAAGACGATTTAATACAGATAATCAAATTCATTCAAGCTTGTCCGTAAAGGCGGCCGTAAAACGTCTCCCCGTACATCATCCATAGTGCAGATTATATTTTATTTTCGTCCTTTGAGATCAGAGGATATATTCTGAGAAATCTGAAATTTTAGATTGGTTTATACTCATATTCTAAGCCATCATTTTATATATTATTTGGACCCTTTTTGATACTAATCAGTCTTTGAATCGACTGTCCAATTAAGCTAAAGAAATTACAGTATGCTCTTCTTTGGTTTCGTCACCAGATATTTTCAGGGTCACTGAAGAGGCTTTATTAGCCGAAACTACGTAGTCTGGCCCATATTCCTTCTTGTGAATGTATTCTCTGCTCTTGAAGGAACTCTTTCAGATTTTAATTTTACCTCACTGCAGCTGGTGTTGTGCAGTGTGGCGGCCGTAAAACGTCTCCCCGTACATCATCCATAGTGCAGATTATATTTTATTTTCGTCCTTTGAGATCAGAGGATATATTCTGAGAAATCTGAAATTTTAGATTGGTTCATACTCATATTCTAAGCCATCATTTTATATATTATTTGGACCCTTTTTGATACTAATCAGTCTTTGAATCGACTGTCCAATTAAGCTTAAGAAATTACAGTATGCTCTTCTTTGGTTTCGTCACCAGATATTTTCAGGGTCACTGAAGAGGCTTTATTAGCCGAAACTACGTAGTCTGGCCCATATTCCTTCTTGTGAATGTATTCTCTGCTCTTGAAGGAACTCTTTCAGATTTGAATCTATTGTAGCAGCTTGTCTCTCGGTCTCAAAATTAAGAAGAATCTCAACATTTGATACTCCAATTGGGATCTGATTTTTCTTTTTTCTATTCAAAATGTGATGATGATACTAATTTTGAAACTAATTAGTAATTCATTACTGACCCCCAGTAATTCATTACTGACCGTTCCAAGGCGGTAGTTCTGTTGTGGTTCTCTGTTGCCTGTTTTTGGTGTCAAATTTTCTGTGATGTTTTACCTTATGTATGTTCTTATTATTTTTGGTTTGGTTTGGGTTGCTGAGTGGCCACCTTTTGGGAACAAGCTGCTCACTCGGTTGGCCATATGTTCTCTGTGTCTTGATTATTTGTAATCTTAGTTGTTTCCAACTATGGTTTGAGGGCTGGATTTGGATTTTGTTTGTTTCAGTTCCTGGTCTTTGCATACTTTTTACTACTACTAATAATAATGTACAAAACTTGTCTGGGACAAAACAGGTCTTAAAGGGAAGAAAATGATCTGGCCTTGAAAAAGAAAGAAAAAAAAGAAAGAAAATAAGAAGGCGAAAAAATTGTCTGAATGTGTTCTACCTACTATTAAGCCCCCAAGAGTATTTACATATACTGACTGTATAGTCACAACAATGCCATGTTTATTTTTCTATGGTTAACTGCGTACTGTATAACATCTTTTGCGTCCTGACTACTGTTCACTGAGTATAGGCAACTGCGACATTGATTTGGCACAAGTGAAAAGGATTTGAAAATTACAAAAGGATAGATAGGCCTATTTGTTCGCATTCTCTCGAAGTGGCGCAATATCTTTTTGCAGGAGGTAGAAGACAATAAACAATACAAAGAAAGCAGTACCAGTAGACCGTAAAGTAAACAGCCAGTATATGAATGTTAAAAAACTTCTGTCACATTAGACAGCACAAGGAAAAAGTACCATGTCAGGACAAACTATGTATGGAGTTCCATACATCCCTGCAAACGATAAATAACTTAAGTGGTTAGGCGAATCATGACAGAGTCAAGGAAGATGGTTATAATAATTTGATATTGACCGTTCTAAGGCGGTGATTCTGTTGTGGTTTAGTATCATTACCATTATTTTTCGCCTTTGTATTGGTCATTGACTTCTTGTACACTATTTAGGGTAGCCTCGCAGCCATCTTCCGGAAAAGAGCTGACTATTTGGCCTATCGATTGTCTTGTTTTACTTTGAGATCAGGGTCCGAGGTTATGAAACTTGAGTATAATCTCAATCATTCAAAATAAAGTACACTGATCGGCTGCCTCCGAGCATGTGCTCGGAAGCAGCCAATCAGTGTGCTTTATTTTAAGTTTGAGAATGTACTCAAGTTTTATAACCTCCAGGCCAGAGGTCATATTCTGAGAAATCGGTATTTTGTTTTATCAGTTAGACTTTAATCCTAGATCATTGTTTTTTTCTAATCATTTGGACCATTGTTGATATTAAGCAGTCTTTAAACCGGCTGTTTTATAAAAATTAAGAAATTACACTGTGCTTTTCTCTGGCTTTTGTCGCCGATTATGTCAGGGTCACTAACGAGGCTTGAGTAGCTGAAACTTCGAAGTATGGCCCATTATTCTTTCTCTGTATGCTTTTTCTGCTTTTGAAGGAACTCTTTAATATTTTAATTTCTGTTCTGTCTTGATTGTTTTTCTTTCCCATTTGATGTCTGACACGATGTGAAACTCGATTGTGTCCGTTCTGATCATCGGCTTTTTATCTACTACGGTTGATTCCACTCATGGCAAGTAGTGAGATGTGCATATCGAGTCACGACCTCTAGCAGCAGCTTCAGAAGGCCTCTAGGTTCTGAGTGACTCTCAAATATATCGGGTAATCCTAGAAGACCACAAAATATAAAATCTGGCTTACAGTACAAGTATTCAGTATAGGTAGACGTTTTACGATTGCATTAGGGCACTAAACGACGCATCTGGACACCTAATACCAACTGCAATGGAGACAATTAAAATATTTTGGAAGCAAAGTATGCACCTTAGAAACAAAAATAGCAGACCCTGATTGACAAACTTTGTTCTTGACCTGCAGTCAAATGTGCAAGGACGGTCTCTAGCACCGGCTTAGAAGGAACTCTATTTTTGCAATAACTCTAAATAAACCCGGTGTTAAGGGCGGTATTTGCTAAACTATTGTTGTTATTGTGTCGGTTTCTGATTATCGCTTTTCATCTACTTTTGCCCAGTAATTTGTTTCAGGCCGTTTCGAGGCGGTTCTTCTGTTGTGGTTCCAAACTGGTGTTACTTGTGTTTTTTGTTGTTGTTTTTTTTTTTTTTTTTTGTCGGTAGTCTGCTTGCAATGTTACCACCTGTATAGTTGCCCACTTTGTTTCTTTTTATGTTTTGCACTTGTTGTCTGTATTGGCGCTGTCGTTGGTGCTGCATAGGTGGGTGGCGGGTTTGTCGCTTGGGTTGGATCATTTAAGAAGCTAAGAGTTGGGGTTCGATCCAGTTAAGCTTGTTTATCTGCCCACTTCGCCTTCTGTTTTTGTTCTGTAATGATTTTAAATATAAAGTAGGTAAAATATATATTACTGTTTTCAATTGCTCTAACTAAATGATAACCTGTCTTTGAAAGAGTTGTTTATTCGGTTTCTGTGCTTGTCTTTCATGAACTGTTGCAAATTTATGTATATGATTCTTACCCCTTTGATTTGAGGGCGAAAAGTGGGATCTAATTGTATTTATTCCTGATTATTTCCAAACGCACAAACAGCATATTGAACGGTATAATGATGATGTACGGGGGAGACGTTTTTAAACAACAATATGGTTTTAACAGCAGCCGCAGCAAATTAAAGCAAAAGGATAGATATTTTTGAAGCTAGGATGCATCAAAACGCAAATTTACAGGTAAAGTTTGGCTGAGTCTGTTATGACTGGTAACAAACTGTGCAACGTTGGTCACGGCCTCTCATACAGTTTAATTCAATGTTCGCTGCTCATAAAAAACTCTGTCAATTTCTGATTTAGTGTAGCCCGGAAAGGGTTCCTCGTTGCCTGTCGAGACCTTCACATCCCTTCGCGCGTCTTTGGCACAAAATTTGGTATAGTTACGATTAAACTATAACAACCAGTTACAGTGAAGAAGTGTTTAA